>JACCGJ010004345.1:0-24452 GCA_013407085.1 Atriophallophorus winterbourni
TTAGCACTATTTGACAATTCGAAACATTTATAAATTTAACTGAATAACGTAGCTCATGTCTTTCAATATTGGTGCCGCATTTACTTGGATCAAGAAAATTATCTGAAGATTAGGCATAGCAATTGTTTGAAGCTCACCGAATTTATCATAGGCAAATATTACTCTTAATGTCCAGGCTGTAAATGAATACAAAAATTCAAAAAAAATAAGTTTTATATAATTAATAAACATTCATATTTTATTGATTTTCAGGCTTTTTTCGTTGACCTTAGGTATTAACTAACTCACACAAAAAATACCGAGAGAGTGTTTGTTAAGTCTTATGGTGTGATCTAGCCAGTAATTAGTGCTTAGTCCTGCGAATTTCTAGATTAATTAATTTTCAAAACATTTATTATTTCGCGGTGTTGAAAATAATTCAGATCGCATTTGTGCTAATTGAAGAAAAAAACACGAATCGGTAAATGGATGTGGGGATGAGAAAAATAGCAATGTATTAAATTCATTGCCAAGCAAACCTTGGGAAATAGAATGATGCAACGTCCGAAGTTATTTTAAAGTTTCATTGATGTTTCATTTAGAAAATCCCTCACATGTGCTAATTGATATTCTACGATGTTATTAGTTTCTAGATATTTATGTGCTGATATGGCGAAATTCCCTGAAAGAAAAAATGAGCACCTGGAATTTTCTGGCAAATTATTTTCAGAAATGACTTTTCTTTCTTTTGCGAATGAATCATAACAACCGTCTTGTTAATTTTCGGTTCGCAGGTTAAAATCTGGAAACTCCCGTGACAGCCATGAGATCACAGGCATCCCTGCAAATAGTACTCTCTAATAATCAAAATACGGTTACTATTAAATGTATACCAGTTAAATCAAACAAGAATGTAGTTGTCATACTGCTGAGAGAAAGGGAATATTATATCGAAAACGATACGTTGCAAATGCTAAAAGCTTGTAAATAACGTAGGATCTTCCAATATTCCTTGGAGGCATATCTCGCAAAGGTCTGCTTTTGAGAGATCATTACACAATTGTGTATTGTATATATTTCTCCACATAAAGTGAATGATACGAAATTTGTAACTGAAGCAATTTGAGATAATCGTGTCAGCAGTTTTTGGTTGGAAAGTCCTTGTGTTTGATATAACGTATTAATTCGTTTTACATATTGCACTGATCCTCACGCATTACAGGTTATTCTTATGATAACGTATAATTTATTACATGATATCGCGGAACGGATGTTGTTGGGACTAGCAATCTACACGACATTCACGAAGTATCGACTGGACTAAGTGACGACATCTATATCCAGTGTAAATATCTTTGACAAGCTATAATAATACATGATGTCAGAAAACTCAGCTGAACCTATGGATGTTATGGGTGTCGTGGAAGCCTTTCCAAAGCACGAGTAAAAGCGAGCCAGAAGCCAGCCGAGTATACATTTATCTCAATTGTTTAAAAAACGTACGCTCTATAGGTAAGTTAGTAAGTGAGCTCTCAGCATCGGTGAATCCCAGCATAGAATAAGTATGAACCATTCCATTTACTGTTTAACAGAGTTAACAAATTGCTCATCCAAAAAAGGTTCTATTACCCAGAAGGTATATCACGCATGATGTAGTTCAACACTAATATTCTTCAATCTCTGAAACACATCCCAAGTGAATCCTTGAGTTGTCGTCCTGAATTAATCTGCTGGACAAAACATAACTTCATCAGAAAGTAGGGAACAATCAGCCCTTCATTTTTTTATTTTCATATGAAGCGGTTTTTATCCCTGGTCGACGGAATTACTTAGCTGATATGGACGCAATGCGCACAATTTCTAAAAAAAACTATATTCATACATTCATTTGCAACCGTAGCCCAAAAGTCTGTTTGCTGATAAAATGATCCTAATTTGAATTACATTTGTTTTATGCAGTATTTAGTCGATCACCTTTTAGTTGCTCAACTGCGGCGTGATTTGCCTTTAGGAGCCAAGTGCAGTTTCTTCTCTTGCTCGGCGTTAAAGGGATACTCCACAAAGTGCAACCTAAATTATCTGTCCTGGGCAAAGTCTTCTCAAAACTTAGGGTTAATTATGTTTGCCTCTATATATCTTTTGCAAACGTATTCAAAACGCAAGTACGGATCGCCTAAAGATCAGCAACGTAGTTGTAACTCACCATTCTAGTCATTGAGCATGCACGGAGAAAACGAATCTACTTTTGTTTGATATATTATAGCGACATGCAACAAAACTCGTATACGTTTTACGGAAACTAACGTACGAAGATGTATCGCGAAAACTGAGACACCCAGCTGTCTTCAAACACGTTTTCGCAATGCTATGATACTAGCATGTAAAATATCATAAACCGCACATTATCATTTAAAACATTTATCCTCATACAGTTAGTTACAACATACATGCAGCAAATCAGCCATACTGCAAATTCCCACTTTCCGTATCAGCCAGCTGCATTGCAAAGAAAATATCTAAAAAGCATCAGAACTAGTAAATAACTTTATTTGGATCCTCAGTGAATTGCCAAAGGTTTTGAGCTGAAACAATTAAAACTAATTGAGCCTTATATGCAAGTGTGTCAAGATATCAGGATTTCGAGCAAGCTTGTAATGCAGTCAATCATTTTTTCATTTCAAAAACACATCCCCATGTGACATAAAAAAATGCATTCCTCTGATCACAAAAATGTATTATGGTGACATACACTGGTCGCAACACTTTGCTTGACGTTGTTTCATGCAAAGAATCATGTCGACAGTTGATCTTCCGCTGCGGAATCAACACTAAGTTTTGGAATTAACTTTATCAGCTTAACTTTCAAACGCCTCTGTAGGATTTCAGAAAACGAGTTGCCTACCGCATTTAAAACAGGAATTTTGCTAAGATGGTGGTACTTGTCTCGATCACCATTAAACTTTAATTACGTGATTTTTCAGTTTCACGCATAACATATGTAACACATTCGCCTTGCCAGCACGAAAGAAGTAATCCATGAAGTAGCAGTGCTTAAACTGTCAAACGGTATTTTATCAGCTCATGCTGGATTCCGATGTCAGCAGCTATCTAACAGCCGGCTATACACTTCATTACTCGGTTGATTTCATAAATATTTGTATATAACGAATTTGTATAACTAATTGAACTGCAGTCCAATAGTCATTTGCAAACCGCCGAGATTTCTGCTAGACATTTTTTCTACCTGCAGTGGCAAGTCGTATGTTTGAACTGTTGGCATTCTTTCGAATAAAATAAACATTTCTCTTCAAACCACATGTCATAAGAGGAGATTCCGTTAAGAGAATGTTGCACATTAGAGGTTCCTTCGGAACATAGGTAGCATAATCGATGCGACGTATGCATATTTTATATGATTCTTAGTTTTCAGCGGATGCATCTGTTCCGTTTATCTTGATCAGCTCAATAATGAAAGCTTTTGCAAATCACACAGCTAAATTATTTTGCAACTAAGCTGATGTCGGTTTTAGACTAAATGCTACATTTGACACCGTCTAATCTATTCGGAGGAGGATGGGGTTGCGTGCGTAGATCAAGCGGGCTCCTGTATATTACCGTTTGTTCTACCTTCTCCAAATTTTTCAAGAGACTTTAGCCAAGTATTGAGTTGTGTACGTTCTCTGACATTTACAACAATTAATAACACTATAAAGTATATTATAGGTTTGTTGTTTTGGTAATAACACCATTATTGCACCGCAGATGTATAGTCCAAATCGGTTTGCTTTCGCTTCTGCTAATTTTATTAGGCTTTTACTAAAGTGATCTCCAACTTCTGGCAGTAGAGTTCGCAATGATTTCGTATCGCTTTCTGTTTCTGAATTCATTTAAATTTCTATGTACCAACTTAGGATTGAAAACCGTGACGAGATTGGTCCTTTTCTCCTGGGGACTACCCAGTTTAAAGCGGTTAGTTAGCCTTCAATAAGACCTGCATATCTTTACAACCCTGATCATTAGCCTCAGGCGGTCAGCTCCACGCCCATCGAGCAATAACTTGCAATGGCATCGGTTTTTTCCACTTCATATTATCCACATAAATGAAATAACATTTTGTTTCTGTTAGTGCGTTCCGATGTCCAACAAGTTTATCAAATATGGATTAGTAGCTGCCTATCAAGAAATTTCGCCCTCCTCACGACGACCATCCAACTAAATGTTTAACTGTAGTATTTTGCAACGACGTTATTCTAGGGATTGTCAGCACGCAATAGAATTCAAATTAACCTGTCCGATCATAATCAAGTTCAAGTTTTTCCACGAGATTGACACTTTTCGATGAATAAATAAAACCGCGAGGGAGTAGACGTATAAATTTAGCGCTTTCCGATAGGTACGTAGACTAACTACATCGTCTTACGTGATCCACTTACAAGAAGCTGAAGGGATTTGAGCCACAATTCAGCCACATTCACACCTCGTGTCAATATAATAAAATTTGTTAGGTCACACAGTACCACGCGAGCAGTTTAGGGTCTCGACGTGTTTGTTGGAGTCTTCATTTGAGTCTCACAGTTAGAGCATATTTAGAAGTCAGAGCTCGTCACAAAAACGCTTCTGCACAGGCAACCTTAGAACCCACCGCTACGCAAAATGATTGAAGGAAAGTTTTACCAGTGACGCTAGTTGAAAGTCCACAGAATCCACGTAAGCGCACTCTGGAACAGACAGTCAATTACAATGGATAGTGCATCGTATAGAAAACATTTCTGTGCAACCACCGACTTTGCTGTCTGAACTTCGTAATTGATGGATCAACAGATTTTCTGGCAAATCACGGCAAAGCTAATTGATTATATAAACGCTTTAAAACATTGTAAATTTACACATGATCCGTTTAAGTTCAGAATATTCATCAGCCGTCTGCAATCCGCAATCACAACTGATGTACGGACTTTACTGAAACCCATGTTTGTCGCTTCGAGCAGACCAAAATTAGCATCAAATAATGAGAAGTGAAATACTTTTTCAGCAAGATTCCACTAAAGTGTAATTCAATGTGCATGGTTCTATTTCATTTATTGTCCTTCATCAACAATTTCCCGTGCAATGTCAGAGTATCTTCAGTCATCTGATGTATTGAAAACTCTTAGGCTTATACAGCGTAATGGAGCATGGCATTTTAACAGAAAATACCCAGAAAGGAACATGATTCGACATAAAAGGGTAAAATCGCACTCATGAATAAAGTCTTCACAATATATCCTTCCTTGAAGTCACGCTGAGCAATCACCAGCGTACATTATTAGATAGATTTGGACAACAGCCTGATGAACGACTTAAATACATTTATATACCTTTCTACCTGAAGATTTCATACTCGAAATCTTGCATCAAACATAAACGAAGAACACGACAACCAACCCTTGGCTTAGATGGTCCGATATACATTCATCGTGAACGATATGGGCGCAAATATTACTGTACAAGCAACCTGCAAAAACTAGAACGCTCGATCTAAATGCGGTTTGTCAATGTCATGGATATAAGGAGTAGCATAATCTTATCCAGTACTATCGAGAACTATGCAATTAACTCGAACGCTTTGACAAGTACTGTTTACTAGCTATAGCTTTTAAGATTATTAATCACTGACTAAATATTTTAAAGTGTTTTCTGTTGACCAATTGTCAAGAAATGTATGACCCAAAAACACCAGTCTATCCCGCGAATGGATTGTACAAATCGTTAATTTGTATCCCTGCAGTTCTCGTGATAGACAAATAGACTTTATAATAAATATTCGAAACAACTTCTTATAAATACGTAATAAGATGCGTTATTGTATATTGATGTTATATTTCGGCATTTCGATTTTTTGAAATACTTATAGCAACATGTGATTGATTCTTCGTTCATGACGATATTAAGAACGATGTTGAACATACATCCACAAACAAAAAGTATTCTCAGTTGAAAATTTGAAAAAGCCTAATCATTAAAACTATTAGATTTCAAGTTATCGTTCATATCGTAATGCTGTGGTGGGCATTTTACATTATTCCTCGATACCCTGTATATCTTCGATCAATATTGAAAGTTATACGTCATGTTTACCGTCACAAAACGTTCGGTGATTACAAACCTTTACGTCTATCCGGAGACTTTTTTGGGCGAATTTACATTACACGTTCTTTTATTGGTTCCGGGCTATCACGGATCAAGCATTGCGCCCAGATTAGTGTCCGCAATTTGATTATCTTGTCACGATGTTTGGTCTTCACTTTGATCATCAGGAAATTTACTTATTGATACAGACATCCTAGCCTCAATACAACTAGATATTTCATGGAAAATAGATTATTCATGTCGTGAGGATGCACTTACTCATAGGAAGTTTATCAACTATACCTGTAGTTCAAAACAAGATTAAAACTGTGCTGTTATTTCTAATTCATTCAAATATACAAACAAAATATTACCACATGAGAGTTACCTTAGTAAGCTTAATCTGACAGTTAATTAATTAATATTTTGTTTACCAGTGTTTCTACCCATGCTTAGTAAATTCTACTGAAGAACTGATGACCGGTTATGTATGGTCCCTTTAATAGCTCCAGTAAATCTTGCAACAAAATAATCACTTGTTTTTTAATTGTAAATTTTTGAGACAAATTCACTCAAATCCGAATTTTTTGGATATGTTTCAAATCAAATGTGAAGATCGGTCTTGCAATGATTGGCTTTGCCAATCTCATCAACAGTAACTATGAAGTTCAATTTTGCTCACCGTTTTAAACAAATAACAAAATTTTGCAAATCGTGATATCTATACTAATTTGAGTGAGTGACTGGGTTTATCCTATCATAGTTGCATTCCTTTGAATGACGAACAATTAATTTAACATATTTCAAAGCATTCGTCATAATTTCTATCAAAATTATTATTTTATCTGTGTCATCTCTGCTACTTGTCCTGTAAGGCTTAATGAAATGTCTGTTAAAGGAATGTAATCCAATAACAAATTATAGTACATTGTTTAAACTTAACATACTTTGATGAATAATGATGTTTCGGTAATCATTTTCATAACTTTTTTCTGTTCGATATTGTAAAATTATAAATAGACTCACATGAAACACTAACAACTTCCCGGAGTTTCGCTGCAATAAAATTCAGTAAAATTGAGATGTCATATAATCAGCACATATCTACCAGAAAAAACGCTGAATTCGGGAGCATGAAACCGATTTAGTAACGGATAATCGTCTAATATTGAACTCATTCTAACGCTCAATGATTGTACCTGAGCAGTAGATGTTGGGGTTAAGATCCACGTGTGTAATTTATATATACCGAAAGCCTTTGATTGCATAAAACGCAGTATCCTATTGTGAAAGCCTGAACGTTGTGGTATCCGTCCTCGGTCCAATCTTATTGCACTCCATGCCGATGGCATGAGGCTCTTATCAAATGTAACATCGTAATGTTTGCGAACGACATTAAAGCGTGGTCCATGCTTAGTGTGAACTACCTCAGAAGGATTCGAAAACTCCGCGGATGATCCCCAGATATCGTATATTCACCATTTCCAAAAGTGTTGCGTATACAACATTAGCAATTGTGTACAGATTCAATATTCTCTTCAAAGAAACAGTCATTTGTTAACCAAATAACAGAAGGAATAACGTGTTTTATTTTGCAAAAGCATAGTTATAACAAGTGACTGCAAATTCTTCTACATTAAAACACCACATGATAATTATGTGATGCTCTCAAAACACTCAATTTTCAGTATATTAATTACGTATATGGGATCCACAATAAGGTATTCAGTGCAAGCCTGGTCGGTATGGTTTAAAAAGTATTTGCCACTTTGCTAACTATGTACAATGGAGCTACTAAACATTTTGCCGGATCCAGACGGATACTATAGAACGAACGAATATCTACACTTATATTATTTATTGATACACATTGTTGGCTCCAAGGGTATTTGATTTCGGGTAACAATAATCTTTCAACCTTAAATACCCTCTACAATGCTCACGGGGCTCGCAGTAATAGCAAGCTCACACCCTTACTCTGAATGTACATGACTCACGACTCAAACGCACAGCACATGTTTTGCCGTGTAATGTTGTTATACTTAGAACAGACAATACTATTATGCTGTGCACACCAAATTAAAACCTTATTCAAGAGAATTCGTGTTGCCTTGTTGGCCATTAACCTGTGCATTTAAGAAACATATGTATCTTGTATCCATCAGTCTATGCGTGTCTCCGATGTGCAAACTAAATCATTTTCTTTAATTTGAAGTTTTTTCTGATTCTTAACTACTCCGTTAGTAAACAAATCTCATTATGGCTTCTCAAAAATGATTGCTTGTCAAAATAATTGTTCAAATGTAATGATGCGTTTTTTGTAAATCTTATGCATTTGTATCCAATTGATATAAATTTAGGTTTAGGCGAATATTATGCGGTTTCTTCCTATTAAATTTGTATGCGTTTTATGACTTTTCGTATATAATGATATTGGTCTTAAAAAACGTTGTTGTTGGATATATCTGGTGTTATTGCAATAAACAACATTTCCAAATATGAGTTTCATTATTGCCACTTATTGTGATTTGCGACAATTGAGTAGCCACACTGATTAAAACAAAGGATTAGAACAATAATGTAAACTAAAAAGCAAGATTGAAACTGTGATGTTATTTCTAATTCATTCAAATATACAAACAAAATATTACCACGTGAGAGTTACCTTAGTAAGCATAATCTAACAGTTAATTAATTAATATTTTGTTAACCAGTGTTTCTGCCCATGCTTAGTAAATTCTACTGAAGAACTGATGACCGGTTATGTATGGTCCCTTTAATAGCTCCAGTAAATCTTGCAACAAAATAATCACTTGTTTTTTAATTGTAAATTTTTGAGACAAATTCACTCAAATCCGAATTTTTTTGGATCTGTTTCAAATCAAATGTGAAGATCGGTCTTGCAATGATTGGCGTTGCCAATCTTATCAACAGTAACTATCAAGTTCAATTTTGCTCACTGTTTTAAACAAATAACAAAATTTTGCAAATCGTGATATCTATACTAATTTGAGTGAGTGACTGGGTTTATCCTATCATAGTTGCATTCCTTTGAATGACGAACAATTAATTTAACATATTTCAAAGCATTCGTCATAATTTCTATCAAAATTATTATTTTATCTGTGTCATCTCTGCTACTTGTCCTGTAAGGCTTAATGAAATGTCTGTTAAAGGAATGTAATCCAAAAAAATTATAGTACATTGTTTAAACTAAACATACTTTGATGAATACCGATGTTTCGGTAATCATTTTCATAACTTTTTTCTGTTCGATTATGTAAAATTATAAATAGACTCACATGCAACACTAACAAAATCCGGGAGTTTCGCTGCAATAAAATTCAGTAAAATTGAGATGTCATATAATCAGCACATATCTACCAGAAAAAACGCTGAATTCGGGAGCATGAAACCGATTTAGTAACGGATAATCGTCTAAAATTAAACTCATTCTAACGCTCAATGATTGTACCTGAGCAGTAGATGTTGGGGTTAAGATTCACGTGTGTAATTTATATATGCCGAAAGCCTTTGATTGCATAAAACGCAGTATCCTATTGTGAAAGCCTGAACGTTGTGGTATCCGTCCTCGGTCCAATCTTATTGCACTCCATGCCAATGGCATAAGGCTCTTATCAAATGTAACATCGTAATGTTCGCGAACGACATTGAAGCGTGGTCCATGCTTAGTGTGAACTACCTCAGAAGGATTCGAAAACTCCGCGGATGATCCCCAGATATCGTATATTCACCATTTCCAAAAGTGTTGCGTATACAACATTAGCAATTGTGTACAGATTCAATATTCTCTTCAAAGAAACAGTCATTCGTTAACCAAATAACAGAAGGAATTACGTGTTTTATTTTGCAAAAGCATAGTTATAACAAGTGACTGCAAATTCTTCTACAGGAAAACACCACATGATAATTATGTGATGCTCTCAAAACACTCAATTTTCAGTATATTAATTACGTATATGGGATCCACTATAAGGTATTCAGTGCAAGCCTGGTCGGTATGGTTTAAAAAGTATTTGCCACTTTGCTAACTATATACAATGGAGCTACTAAACAATTTGCCGGATCCAGACGGATACTATAGAACGAACGAATATCTACACTTATATTATTTATTGATACACATTGTTGGCTCCAAGGGTATTTGATTTCGGTTAACAATAATTTTTCAACCTCGAATACCCTCTACAATGCTCACGGGGCTCGCAGTAATAGCAAGCTCACACCCTTACTCTGAATGTACATGACTCACGACTCAAATGCACAGCACATGTTTTGCCGTGTAATGTTGTTATACTTAGAACAGACAATACTATTATGCTGTGCACACCAAATTAAAACCTTATTCAAGAGAATTCGTGTTGCCTTGTCGGCCATTAACCTGTGCATTTAAGAAAGATATGCATCTTGAGTCCATCAGTCTATGCGTGTCTCCGATGTGCAAACTAAATCATTTTCTTTAATTTGAAGTTTTTTTCTGATTCTTAACTACTCCGTTAGTAAGCAAATCTCATTATGGCTTCTCAAAAATGATTGCTTGTCAAAATAATTGTTCAAATGTAATGATGTGTTTTTCGTAAATCTTATGCATTTGTATCCAATTGATATAAATTTAGGTTTAGGTGAATATTATGCGGTTTATTCCTAATAAATTTGTATGCGTTTTATGACTTTACGTATATAATGATATTGGTCTTGAAAAACGTTGTTGTTGGATATATCTGGTGTTATTGCAATAAACAACATTTCCAAATATGAGTTTCATTATTGCCACTTATTGTGATTTGCGATAATTGAGTAGCCACACTGATTAAAACAAAGGATTAGAACAATAATGTAAACTAAAAAGCCGTGCCGTGTCAAGTTTAATGTCCTGAATGAGTAAAACATCAATGAGATATGTCTTTACAAATGCGCGATTGTTGAGCGGCAAATTCAATGAACTGCTTCTATTTTGATGAAATATTTACCATGCATCTTCCCTCTAAAACGACCCCGGCTGAATTCACACTAAACAGAGAGTGATCTAGAATTACCCGACATGGCAAATGTTCGCCACGACCGTGAAACGAGTGGATGGTTAGCCAGAACATTTTGTGACGTTACATTAGGATTCACACAACGATTTACGGTATACACTCTGTTATTCTCTCTGATTGGTCAAATGCAAAGATTGCGTTGAAGAATTAGCATATGACAACACGCAGGGAAATTAGACTTCATCCAACATTCACATAATTTGCATGGCCAATTCTATATTCACTTGTGGATTTCCAATTATTGTTGTCTTTAATTTATCGGACACTCCGGAACACTCCCTAAAACGCGTATCTAGTGAGTTGATTAACATTATTCCTGTTCATATCAACATTGTATGTAATACATGATACCCCGGAACGATCTACTTCACCGAAAATGTTATAATGACACGCAATAAGCATAACATTGTCAGTGATACATACGAAAGTACAACTAGTCAATTTGTATATCTGTTTCAACTAGTAGGAACAATCTATTCTTGAAATCATTTGAACTGATCAATGCCCTGTCTTCAAATGATAATCATCATAATGCGATTTACTGTGATCCGTAACCAGAAACCTCAATGACCTGCGATAAATTCGGTATACTGACTAACAAAATAAACTGGTTTTTTCAAGATATCTTTTACTACCAATGGCGCGTATCACGCATGAAGAAGTTCAACCCCGAGATATTCGATCGCATGAGTTATGATCCCGCTGAATAAAAACCAGGAGTTGCAGGCGATTGCAAGTCAGGTTGAAGAACAACAAATGCATCTGAATCTGCTGGGAAAATAGTCAATTTTTGTTTATCTGTATTTAGTCCTACAGAACATGCAATATACATCAAAAGCATACCATTCAAACCAATGTTTCACTGAATAAAATAATTTTCCATTTGATCCATTTGAAAACCGTGAGGTCAACTTCGAACAAAAATGTAACTCCGCCAATAATAAAGTAATTTGCGCAGTTGATATACAATCTACTGATATAATTGACTGAACAAACACTGTAGTGCGTATAGATGCAGTAGACGCCTCTGTTTTTTCTACGATACGGTTCATGGGGATGTCAATGGAGAGAGAGACCTCATTCATGTTTGTGATGTGGTCCTTTATGATCTCGTTCTTGCAGTAAGTGCGGAAGATAGCTATTCTTTCATTTTAATCCTTTGACAGCTGCTGTGAAGTGGTAATTCTTGTGCGGATGGAGAGATGACGCTGTTTAGTAAAACGGAAGCACTACACAGTACCTCCTTGAAATTCGTCTATCTTCATATCACGTGCCATCGCTGCTGCCTGAATTCGAATGGAGATTGATGAGAGACTACTACCTGCTCTTCTCTGTTAAGTAATCCACTGCGTAATTTTGTCCTCTAATTGTGGCCATCTTGCCTTGTTTCCTCGAGAACTCTTATTTGTCTTCTTTACTTGACGCAAGTCATCTTCTTGTTTCCTCTACTGCCGTACCATTGATTCATTAATGTTGAATTGCTTCGCAGCTGCTCTATTCCCGTGTTGTACTGCGCGGCTGATGGCCTCAAGTTTTGAAATCCACATCGTATGCATGTCTCATAACGTGTGCCATTTTGGGGTCTTTATATACCGGAGGTTTAAGCACCGTACGTACCAGGAATAGTGGTTTCGGTGAGTAAACGAGTTTCGTTTTAATCGCTGAATAGTTTTTATCTGTTGTTCATTGTTTGACTCTGACCGTAAAACAAGTCTGTCTAGACAGCATAGAAAGCCGACTCTACGAACATCAGTGATTATTCTTCTACAATCAAGGGGAGTGACATCGTCACTTACCAAAGTCGTAATAAAACATTTTGACAGATTTTTCAGCGCAGTGTGAACACACACTATTCATAAATAAGGCGCACCGGAATATAATGCTAACTGCCGATTTTTCGTACAAATTAGTGTTTTTATTTGCGCCTTTTATTCCAAAAAATACGGTAATAGGAAGGGTGAGATAATGACTACTATTTTTATAGCAGGAAATGTTTCCGATGTTGCTGATTACCGAGTCGTTATTCTGTTACCTATGAAAATCAAAATAAATTGAGGGCCTCAATGCTGTCGCTCTTATATATTGTTTTGAAAGAAATCAGTTACTTTAGAGAACTCATTACAATTTAGAGGGAATTATTCCAGTTCACGGCATTGGATGTAAACTATTGGAGGTTGTACAAACCCAATAGCTAAAGGTTGGTAAATCATCCCTGATGCCTCGATTTCTACAAAGAATTAGATGGCGTTAACCACAGACCAATAATGCCAACGTTAGACAGAATTGGTTTCACCGAAATTTTGTTGACTTGGCTGAATGACGACATAACCAATTGCGCTACCAATGTAAATGAGGACAGTGCATTATCGAAACTAATTACAGTAGATAGGGGATTTCCACTATCATAGTTTTTGACCCGATCCTCTATCTGGTTTACATCAATGAAATACCGGATCTTGTTTATCTGTAGAATATTGTTATTGGCGGAAGACATATGGATGCGGTGTTGCATCTGTAGGCCAGATGACTGTTTACTTCTACAAAAACATATCGAAAATATTCACATTCAATCGTTAAAGAACTACCATCCATTTACCTGGAACGCATGACTATTAACTCTGAAACGTGTTAAACTACGTATCTGCTAATACCAACCTACTTCCAATGACTCATACGCTGGGAAATAACTGACATTCTAACTTGGACGTGATATTTAGATCAGATTTCACCGTAACAAATATTGATTCCGATAAACCACTAAACAAACGAAACGTTCCTATTGTCCTAATGTTTACGTTTTTGCGCCAGTCGCAACCGTGACCGAAATAAATCCGTCAGAAAGTTGAACGACCTGGCGTTGTGTGAAAAATTAGATTGCACTTGTGTGCTAACTAGACTTTTTCGATCCGAAAATGCATTTGCTTTCTCATTTAAACCACCTGAAATCTAGTCTGGACAAAAATTTAATATTCGTTTTAAACGAGACCGTGTAACTCAATTAATTTAAAATACGAAGTAGAACTGAAACTTGAATACAGCCACGGGTAAGACCATTGAGTTTCATACGTTTACAAACACAGCCAATTCATGGCCACAATTTACAACACTGCGTATCGTAAATGTGGAAATGAATAGTAAACCAGTGATTTTTGCAATGAAAACATCGTCTGGTTTCACTAAATCAGTTAAACAGAACGCCGGTGTTTTTTAGCCAAAATATACGTAGGTTGTTCTGAGATGCATCATTTAACATGATCGAGCATGCTTCTGTGAAGTATCAATTTTTTGGACAGTTGTAGCGCAAAATTTACGCAAACTAAATGTAAAACAAAAGCAAACCAAGCAAATCGAAGTCATTAGCAGGGATTGAAAATGCTGTGTGATTACGAGAATACTATTCCTGATATGCACGATAGATTTAGGATTACAGAACGACACTAATATTATTGCATTTACTGATAACAAAAATGAATGGGATTTGCAATGCTGATAAATCTGTCTTGCTACAAATCGAACTGAATGATTCAAACTACTGGCGAGCTAAAATAAACCTGTCTTTGAAAATGAAAACGTCTAACACCGTAAAGTTCGGTCGCGAATCTGGATTTTTCTACCAGTTCAAGAGTGGCGACAAAATCCTGGGATACACTGTATAATAAAAGATTTAGAGTGTCTGGATAATATTTAGTTAGAAAGGTCTACAATGCGTAGCCGTTCACAAACGCGCGACTGGCAGCAGATATTTTGATGTTTAATCATATACACACAGCTCTATACTATTATACCTGATATTCATCTTTGGAACTTACTCATTTAGTTTTACAAGAATGTTCATAAGAATGTTCAACCAAGGCGGGCAAAAGCAGGCTATTCTGGTATGTTTATTGACCTTAATACCAACCTCGGTATAATGAAACGTCGGTGAAGGAAAAGAAACTTTAATCGATATCTGTTCGAAACGAAGCGCGCAAACTTCTGTCCATTATAAACACGATCAGTCCCAAATGTATTCCAATTGTATCAACAATCTTTAGCTGATATGTATTCATGGCTTGCAAGATTTTAATTTATTGAGAAAAAACTGCAATATTATTAAGGATTAATAGCATAGGTAGAAAAACTTTTGTTTGCAATTTATATGACAGTTTTCTGATCCAATTTTATTGAAATATCTCGTTTTATTCATTATCGCATTAAGATGATTGTTCACTTATGAAATCTACAAAATATCATCAAGAAAACTCACTTCGACATGTCATATATTTATCTGTTTAAAAGATAAGCGGAATTATATTTTGTGTATGATAAAAAACAAATAAGCTTCGACGTAAAGCACATTACATCCTCAAGATGATTTTACCTCGTTCCTATTAGAAAGCGATTTTGAAAGTGAACCCTCCACGCAAATTTGAAAGAAATTGCGTTCGGTAGAAACGTTGAGTTTTATCACGCGAAGACTGGACATTGCACAAAGAAGAAACCCCAAATCCTGAATCTTTACGTGATGCAATTGTTTGTGTGCATGCCTGAATAATCGAAGAATAATGGTTTTTTGTCCGTCAGACAGAATAATAGATTCGCATACCGTGATGCTTCATGGACGAAGGTCAGACGAACTCGGTCTAAGCACGCTGCCTGGCAAGTAAGGTTCTTCAGCCGAAGGCTTCTATTGGAAACACTAAGGGTTCTACGATATAGGCCTTGGCTACCTGGCAATTTCCTTGCCCATGTTGAACCTAGATATTCACAAATAATAATCAATTCAATTTTGTATCGGTCGTCGCGCTCACCTTGGCGAAAAGTTGCCAATGCTGGGCCTATTTTTCAATCGTTCGAAGCTTCATTCAAATGCCTGCATTTTAATTCTTATCTTTCAGCATCCAGTGTGATGCGTGAATGATCAGATACATTTCGAACTTCGGCATATCTTAAACTCAAATCTCGATTTATAAAATCGCGCACGCAAGCAAGAATACGCGCCATGATTTAACGATTCCTGCGGCAATCAGCCTAACAAACAGCTCATTGCCCACTGCCTGAATTCGTACTCTAACGAATTTTTTTATTGCTAGATACAAACACTTATGATCAATCGAAGATACCTAAATAAAATGTATCAGTTTTACAATGATAATTTGTCCGTTGTTTGTATGATTATTTTGCTTCCTGCTTAGGTTAAGCGGTTGTTGTTATATTCCCGATTTTGCGTGAAAAAGCTCAAATTTGGAGTAGATTATCATTAAAAGCCTGTGCTCCGACTATCAACCTTATTGTATCATAGCTACTTCATAAACTGAGATACAACGGTGCTTATTCGTAGTAACGTCGACAGGTAGTAACACTGGTGTCATTAATGTTTTCCTGAAAAGCATAATCTGTGAGCTCACCTTCTTCGTTAAGAATATAAATGGCTGGATGCCGCTCAACATTTTTAATTGCTATCCCTTGAGCAGCGTGCGGTGAAATGCTTTAGCCAAATATCCATCTATCGACTTTTGTTGATAAACGGGTTAACAGAAATAGAATTATTATAAGCCGAATTAAGTTAGTTTGAACCGATGGCTCTCTGGATTCCATCACACATACCGTCAACATTTGAAGTAACGCAGCTTCAGATAATGATGATACATTCATTCTTTTGCACATCGTCTTGCAATATATATATATATATGTATATTAAGTTGGAGTGTAAACTCTATGGATGAATTTCGAAGGCATCTGAGCTCAAACCCTTACCGTGGACCTAGCTTTTTATGCCGGAGTTGAAAGAAATAACGAGCTCGAGCAGTTCTTGAGGGGAAGCCTATCAAATCAAGCCTTTGGGAAAGACTCTTTCCGCTGACGTCTATCCTAGGCTTACCAGACAATGTGGGGCGGCAAAATCTCGTGCCGGGTAGCTTTAGTCTTGCACAGACCAATGAATGATCCGTGTTAGAGTCTGCACTTGATATGATCTCATGGGAAGTACGCTTTCTATATTAGTGCGCCAAACAAAAATAAGATCAAGCTGATGCTAATTTTTAGAGCGAGGATGTTTCTAAGATAACTTGTGCTGTGGATGTGTTTGAAAGAATCTGCAACTGAAGCAAAAACTTCATTGTGTGCACAATTCTAAAAGGGGTTGTCTATTTTCATTGATAATACAGATACCGAACCTACCGAGACAGTGTTGCCGAGACTCGTAATCAGCACCAAATCAAGCATTCAAATCACCCAATATCACTACACAGTTTTTTTAGTAGAACAATTTTGAGGATTGTTACGAGGTAATGATATTAGGCGTCTTTTACAGCGAGCGTCACGGAGAGCGTCGGTGCATAAACTCTGAGCAGCGTAATGGCATCAGTGAGGTAACTCACATTAAGAGTCCGCATCCGTTCGTTTCCAATGCTGTTAGGTTCTGTGCTTTTAGTAGATCGTATCAAACGGCGAACCCTACTGCATGCAGTCGGGTCACATCGGAAGCCCTGTCTTCCCAAAAATGTGTAATCTCTCTCTTTTATATTACCAGTGTCTGGTAACCGCGTCTCTGTCACCTTAACCACGTCTGAATTCAGCCTATTTAGCTCATTCTTAATCACAGCTGATATTCATACGCCTCTGACAGTCGAGACGTCGTCATGATATACAGGAAGTCAAAGTTTCCCAGTTTCAGAAATATCATTTGTTGTTAAGTATTTTGTTCAGTTGGTGCGAAAAACAACAGTCTGCTTGTCGGGTGATTCCGAATCGCTACGCACCAAATAAAGATAGCAAACCGTGTCGAGAAAGCACCATATTGGCTGGGGGCTGCCCAGTTTGAGACGGGCGAGAGTCGTCCAATGAAACCTGAATGTCTCTTCTACCGGCGAAAGCGGACCCGTGCGCTGAGCTCTACGCTAATCAAGCCGTAGCTTTTAACCGGTATCTGCTGATTCTCATATTAGTATCGGCAGAAGCGGGATTAAGTGGCCTC
Organism: Atriophallophorus winterbourni; assembly: GCA_013407085.1. Classification (NCBI taxonomy): domain Eukaryota; kingdom Metazoa; phylum Platyhelminthes; class Trematoda; order Plagiorchiida; family Microphallidae; genus Atriophallophorus; species Atriophallophorus winterbourni. The sequence continues at coordinate 18,103 of JACCGJ010004345.1, forward strand.
TTCTTTTGTGCGTTGCGATGTACGCGAGGGCAGTTCAAAGTGGAGAACTAGTTGTGTCCCAGGCAGCAAGTGCTCCATCCTCACGCACAACCGAAACCAAAGAAAAAGTCAGGCTAATACTTTTGGACAACAATGCAGTTGGCAGGGCGTAGTTATATGAATCTACGGGCTGCCTAACAGTAACGCTGCTCCGGAGTTTTCCTCGAGGTTGAATACTGAAGATTTTTTCATGATTGGATGTAACCACAAGGCATTGAAGGTTTATCTATTGTTTTTTATTTTCCCATATATATATATATATATATATATATATATATATTTCGTGCGGCAGTGTGCGCATTGATTTGATCTTCTAAGTTGTACGGTTTCTATTTTAGCGCGCCTAATATGAATAAAATCAAGTTGATGCCAATAAATAGAGCAAGAATGTGTCGAAGAGTTTTATGGTGTGGTTTCTTTATAATATAAAATATTTTGTTCCAAACATGTTTAAAAATGTACCGTCTTTATTTCTGGGTAACAGTATCCTGTCAAATTATTTTCACGTAAAACGACGAATCTGATTTGATGGTATATCGTTCCGCATTAAGGATGAAGGCCGAAATCGGTGCTCTTCTCTCAATAACAACGTCAGGCAATTTGAAATTTAAAATTCTCTCACTAATATCAGCAAATATTCACATGATAGCGTTCATTAATATATCAAAATAACATTTCTGCGTATTACTCATAAGTAATGTGAGTTGGAATTATCGGAATACATGTCATAGCCTATGTAATATCCCACAAACTACGAACTTAAAATACATGAAACATTTTGAAATTTTTTGTAAAAAATATTCGGATGTTAGAAATAGCAGTATTCTTACGTCTTGCGATACCTACTGTGATCGGATAGAAAATAAAATGGATTACGTCAACTATGCCATCTATGCATTATAACATATACATCAACAAATATTATAGATTTCGGGTCGGTTGCTTTACAATACCCTTTGTTTGCTTTAGATTAAATTCAGGCATTTCATATGATTGTTTTTTATTCTATTGGCGAATGTGTCATATTTTAAATTATTGTCGTTGTTTAAATTGCATTTGGCCACTTTCTGTGATCTTTATAACATGAAATATATTGTTCCAAACATGGTTAGAAATGTACCGTCTTTATTTCTGTGCAACAGTATCCTGGCAAATTATTTTCATGTAAAACGACGTATCTGATTTAAAGGTATATCGTTTCTCGTATGGATGAAGGCGAGAATCGGTGCTCTCCTCTCGATAACAACGTCAGGCAATTTAAAATTCAAAATTGTGTCACTAATATCAGCAAATAATCACATGATAACGTTCATTAATATATGAAAATGACATTTCTGCGTATTACTCATAAGTAGTGTGAGTTGGAATTATCCGAATACATGTCACAGCCTATGCAATATCCCACAAACCACGAAATTAAAATACATGAAGCATTTTGAAATTTTTTGTAATAATTTATCGGATGTTAGAAATAACAGTATTCTTACACTCTTCGTATAATTCTGTGATCGGATAGAAAATAAAATGGATTAAGGCAACTATGCCATCCATGCTTTATATCATATACATCAACAAATATTATATATTTCGGGTCGGTTGCTTCATAATACCCTTTGTTTTCTTTCGATTTAATTTGGGTATTTCATATAATCGTTTTTTTATTCTACACTCAAATCTCAGTACTATGCCACCCGTTTGGACCGAGTAAGAGTGGTATAGTAGCGAGAGTGGCATAGTAACGAGGGTTTGTAAAAACGGCTTTATTCTCTCAAGTCCATCATTTATTTGCTCAATCGATCAGTCCAAAGCTTTCAGAAATAGTCGGCTGACGCATCTTCTTTCGTCGGATCTCGTTGATCTCTTTGTCTAGCCGATCACACGCTTGAATCAGTCTCGTCCAGGTTGAAGACATCATCTGCAGAGAACTGCCTGAGTAAGGGCCGAAGAACCTACTGGTCCCAATCAATAAGGGATTGGGAATCCACCGCTCCAGCTTCGCCCTGCACTGTCTTGAACGTGACGCCATTGCGCTTCTTAACGCTGTCTAACCAACCGTCGCTCGCCATGAAGTCTGGGATGTGCATCAGCTCGGCCAGTTTTATCGCCTTCTCCTTGATCAGATCGCCGCTGACAGGAAGATTCAGTCCTCTTGCTTGCTTCAGCCACGTCAGCACTCCCTCCTGAAACTTCGGGTCGTGAGGCTGCGTCAGCTTCATGCGCTTAGATGGAACTCCAGCTTTGATTGCAGCTTCAATTTCATCCTTCTTGCTGAGAATGCCCTTCACGGTGGTTCTCTTAACTTCGACGCCCCATTTATTGCTAATCTCCCTCGCCGACTTGGACTGATTCGGCTCCTTCTTCGCAGCATCGATGATCTCGAACTTCTCCTTCAGCGTAAAGTCGGTTCGCTTGCGTCTCGGAGCCGACATTATGGGCTTAATAGTTTGAAAAATAACCATGTCACTGTTGTGAGTGTCTGTTTGTGCGCGCGCTTTCGTGGGTCTAGATATCGATACAAAGTAGGAAAGAGGCTCGTCGTTGTGCGTAAGGTGACTGGCTTGTTGTAGCTGGCGTCAGGGAGAAACATCGCGTGTTTGACCTTGAAACCGGCTGACTATATGCGTAAAATGCGCAAAAATGCACGTTTAAATAGCCACAGAATAGTGACATAGTAACGAGAGTAGGAAGTGGCATAGTAAATTTATTTTGTATTGAATTTTGTCGGGACCGAGCAAAAGTGACATAGTAGCGAGAGTGGCATAGTACCGAGGTCTCATAGTACCGAGATTTGAGTGTATTGGCGAATGTGTCATAATTTAAATTATTGTCGTTGTTTAAATTGTAATTGTCCAATTTCTGTGATCTTTATGACATAAAATATATTGTTCCAAACATTTTAAGAAATGTACTGTCTTTATTTCTGGGCAACAGTATCCTGGCAAATTATTTTCACGTAAAACGACGAATCTGATTTGAAGGTATATCGTTTCTCGTTATGGATGAAGGCGAGAATCGGTGCTCTCCTCTCGATAACAACGTCAGGCAATTTAAAATTCAAAATTGTGTCACTAATATCAGCAAATAATCACATGATTGCGTTCATTAATATATGAAAATAACATTTCTGCGTATTGCTCATAAGTAATGTGAGTTGGAATTATCCGAATACATGTCATAGCCTCTGCAATATCCCACAAACCACGAACTTAAAATACATGAAACATTTTGAAATTTTTTGTAATAATTTATCGGATGTTAGAAATAACAGTATTCTTACTCTCTACGTCTATTTCTGTGATCGGATAAAAAATAAAATAGATTACGGCAACTATGCCATCCATGCTTTATATCATATACATCAACAAATATTATATATTTCGGGTCGGTTGCTTCATAATACCCTTTGTTTTCTTTCGATTTAATTTAGGCATTTCATATAATCGTTTTTTATTCTATTGGCGAATGTGTCATATTATAAATTATTGTCGTTGTTTAAATTGTAATTGGCCACAAACCTTTGAATATGTCTACTTCTATTTCGATAAAACAAACTTTCATATGCAATGATCATTGCATAAAAGCTACAGCTTCGAACACAGCATCCTGGTTCATCGAAATTCTTAACCAGTTCTCGATGATAACTTTTTTGAAATGTGAAAGCCCTCTAATGAATTTCCAAATCTGTTTATTTACTACAATTATAATGGGCTCTGTGAACTATGTGGATGAAGGTATACACTATAGGCGGTTTGAGATTTACAGCTCTTGAACTATGTGCATTATATTAAATTAAGTAAAATATTTCTCATCACCCGACAATTAGAGATTATTTTTCAATATTTATATGAATTTTGTGCGACTAAATGCTTTGGATGTAATAACAAAATCACAAGTGAAAGTGGGTAACTTACCAAAATCCGGCTCGCTACTTTGAGAATTTTCTGAAACAAATGCCGGTTAAATTAGTTTTAAAACTGGTAACATATATATAACCACATTTGGATATTTGATCAATTATATACCTTACAAGCATTAACAAAAATCGAAACACATTGCATACAAGCTACAGTTTCAAACACATCATCCTGGTTCATCGAAATTTTTAACCAGTTCTCGATGATAACTTTTTTGAAATGTGAAAGCCCTCTAATGAATTTCCAAATCTGTTTATTTACTACACTTATAATGGGCTCCGTGAACTATGTGGATGAAGGTATACACCATAGGTGGTTTGAGATTTACAGCTCTTGAACTATGTGCATTATATTAAATGAAGTGAAATATTTATCATCACCCGACAATTAGAGATTATTTTTTAATATTTACATGAATTTTCTGCGACTAAGGGTTACTGATGTGAACATAAAATCACATGTGAAAGTGGGGAACTTACGCAAATCCGACGCGCTACTTTGAGATGGTTCTGAAACAAATGCCGGTTGAATTAGTTTTAAAACTGGTAACATATATATAACCACATTTGGATATTTGAACAATTATATAGATTACCAGCATTGACCGAAATCAAAAACACATTGCATACAAGCTACAGTTTCAAACACATCATCCTGGTCCATCGAAATTTCTAACCAGTTCTCGATGATAACTTTTTTGAAATGTGAAAGCCCTCTAATGAATTTCCAAATCTGTTTATTTACTACAATTATAATGGGCTCCGTGAACTATGTGGATTATAATGTACACTATAGCCGGTTTGAGATTTACAGCACTTGAACTATGTGCATTATATTAAATTAAGTAAAATATTTCTCATCACCTGACAATTAGAGATTATTTTTTAATATTAACATGAATTTTCTGCGACTAAAGGTTCCTGACGTAAACATAAAATCACATGTGAAAGTGGAAACTTAGGCAATTTCGACTCACTTATTTGAGATGGTTCTGAAACAAATGCCGGTTAAATTAGTTTTAAAACTGGCAACATATATATAACCACATTTGAATATTTGAACAATTATATAGCTTACAAGCATTGACCGAGATCGAAAACACATTGCATACAAGCTACAGTTCCAAACACAGCATCCTAGTTCATCGAAATTTTTAACCAGTTCTCGATGATAACTTTTTTGAAATGTGAAAGCCCTCTAATGAATTTCCAAATCTGTTCATTTACTACAATTATAATGGGATCCGTGAACTATGTGGATGATAATATACACTATAGGCGGCTTGAGATTTACAGCTCTTGAACTATGTGCATTATATTGAATTAAATAAAATATTTCTCATCACCCGACAATAAGAGATTATTTTTTAATATCTTTATGAATTTTCTGCGACAAAAGGTTTCTGATGTAAACATAAAATCACATGTGAAAGTGGGGAACTTACGCAAATCCGACTCGCCACTTTGACGATGTTCTGAAACAAATGCCGTTTAAATTAGTTTTAAAACTGGTAACATATATATAATCACATTTGGATATTTGAACAATTATATAGCTTACCAGCATTGACCGAAATCAAAAACACATTGCATACAAGCTACAGTTTCAAACACAGCATCCTGGTTCATCGAAAACTTTAACCAGTTCTCGATGATAACTTTTTTGAAATGTGAAAGCCCTCCAATGAATTTCCAAATCTGTTTATTTACTACAATTATAATGGGCTCCGTGAAATATGTGGATGATAATATACACTATAGGCGGTTTGAGATTTACAGCTCTTGAACTATGAGCATTATATTAAATTAAGTAAAATATTTCTCATCACCCGACAATAAGACATTATTTTTTTAATATTTTAATGAATTTTCTGCGACTAAAGGTTCCTGATGTAAACATAAAATCACATGTGAAAGTGGGGAATTTAGTCAACATCGACTCACTTCTTCTAGGAAATACTGAAACAAATGCCGATTAAATTAGTTTCAAAACTGGTAACATACATATAACCACATTTGGATATTTGAACAATTATATAGCTTACCAGCATTGACCGAAATCGAAACACAGATAATTAGCAGTAAAGTCATAGAATACTTCATTGTGCGCCTTTTAAAACAGCTATATCAGACGCGATTTTATAGTTATTGGTAATGGTTCAACTAATCGCTGATTAGTTGCGCTAAAACAAATCAATAATGTGGATAGATTTTTATTGGTTTGTTGATTTTTTCGTAGTTTCGCAGTATGAATGGTAAATCTTCATCAAACAGATATTTTGATAAAATTTTCAAACAAAAATTATTGGTCCTAATAGATATAGGGATTATTTATAATTAGAGTCGATCCTGATAAAAATTATAATATATTTTACTCGCGTTTATTTTAAAATGATTA
>JACCGJ010004347.1:0-17595 GCA_013407085.1 Atriophallophorus winterbourni
CACTATCCAGTTTGCGGAAAAAATAAGCTTCCTCAAGGGTACAACTTTGACGTTTATGATAAGCATGCAAGGCAAAAAGTCACTGTTCTGAAGTTATTGAAGGCTATCTCGGACAGCGTGAATCACGGCTACCAGCTAGGACAAACAAAACATGCTCACTTTGTAGTCACAAGCCTGGATCCAGGCAAAGTACCGCAGTCAGAAACGGCGCGTAGGCCAAGATATTGTTAGGTTGCTCGGGCCTAGAGAGATGTGAGAAAATGGTAGTGAAACGCCAGTGTACTTACGCATGCAGCTCGGTACGGCAGACAACTCAATTTAGCACAGCATTAGCTGCACCGTACAGTAGTAATGCGCGATCGCCCATCTCTCTCGGAGCGGAACATGATGCTGGGCAAATTGCATCTCTCAACCAAGCTGTGAAAAATTCTGATCAGACGAAGTGTAAGCCTAATATGGTGTAGGCGTTCAATCACAATCCTACAATTGGTCAATATATTCCGATTTTAACCCTTTGTCTATTGACGGGAACTCTAGTTACCATTTCAAACAAGCAGTCGATTGCTCAATAGCTCCCGTCGATACCTTCAGTTACCATCGGAGTGCACTTGTCAGGCGGTGTCTGGCATCTGATCGATAAAAATTAATCATGTGTTTTACTTATGCCATAAATAAGCAGAATAACACAAAAAATATCATAAAATACGTATATCTATTACCGTCGATAAAGGGTGGAGCGAAATGTTAATGGGGTGCCTAGGGATAGGGTGGACGGTTAAAAAGACAATAATGACAGTGCGTTTTCTGTTGCAGCAAACAAAGTGTCCATGAACAAACGGTACATCCGTGAAACGGTTTACAAGCGGTCGAAATAGCAAAGCCCCTCCTTGTACTTGATCATGCGATTGCTACTAACTGGGTTTACAGGACAAACTCATCAATAGATTCTGACTATAAAGAAAAATCAATCATCGGTTGTCAATGGAGTATCATAGACATTCCAAACAGTTATTGGTTTTGCTTATTCAGCGCAAGAAGCTGAATTTTCAGTTGCGAATAGGAATTTATCTTCAACTTTGCAAAACCTGCGTTTAGCACAAAGACAAAACGACGTTCGAATGTCAGGTCACGGATACGCATAACTGCTGAGTGGCAACACTCGTGTGCTTCCGTCCTGCTTTTCGAAAGTCATATACTACTCATTGATAGAACCTGACTTTAAACAACAACGATATTACACTGTATCTGATGGGAAGACCTGACAAGGAGGTCAGATTTGTTGGATGCTGGCTCCTTCTCAACTGGTCGGGCATATGACGCTACTCAAATGTGACAATCTGGCGAAACATTTATGAAGGCTTAATCGCGGTCGGTCAACCAATGGACGGTAGCTCAGGCCTTAAGGCGTGGGAGTACAATGGTGATAGTCCTGGGTTTGAATCCCACCCGAGGCAGGATATGCACTGCTGATGAGCTCAAATATGAGCGAAACTCGAGTCCAGTGCTTCTAATGTCATCATCATGAAGCACAAGTCTGGAGCCAGACAAAGTGCAAAGCAATAAGAAGCAGAAAAGGCAGATAAGAAAGCGCGTGGAAAAAGGAAAGCAGGCAAGTGGAATATGCAAACGCAAAAAAGCAGCTAGCTTTTCAGCTTCACTGCATGAGATTTTGTGCTATTTTATTATAAAATAATACCGGATAAAAATTATAACGTAATAAAATACACTGCCGCCACTGACTTCGGTTTGTAGCCATATATCATAAGGTTTCCAGCCACCTATTAGGTGTAGCTTTTGGACCCCGCCCAGACAAACGATGTGGAACGTTGTGATAAACTTTGTCAACATTTCGAGGGACTTGTTACTGAAAAAATGGTCGCAAAGCCTAACGAACTCATAGACTTTGAATTCCATGCATGTATCACACAAATCTCTTTGCCCATACACGCATAATGCGATTTATCCCTTCATCCAAGCAAGTAAATTAAAAAAACACAACACAAATGTTATCTGTGACAAAATGTACAAGATAGAGAAATGTACAAACGACGAAAGAAGACAAAGTGCATCCGACGAAGCAATCACCCGCACTAACCACATTTATTGAATGTATTTTTTCATAAACTTCTTGTGGAATTCCGAGCGCAACGTGTCGTTGACGAAACCTCGTTTCGCGTGATCCACCTCGCCACGCGCGCAATTTTTGAAAACCACGTCGTCATCCCATCTACGTTTGACCTTGAACTCTGGGAATGAGACAAGTAAGAAGTCAATACAGTGTCTCGGTTTGTTGAAAAAAGAGAAACGGGGAGTAAAGAGCGATTGACAACACACAATGACCTACGTGCCGCTCTGTGGGAAATAATATGCTTATAAAGGACTATGGGAAACTATAGATTGGTGTGCGAATGCACAACATCCGTTCCGTGGTAAAGTTATTACCATTGATGATGAGCTGCATTAGAAAACACACTGCAGGGAAAGCGCGATAAGATATTACATACATTATCTACTACATCTGAGCCATATGCAATCATTGACTGTGTGTTACTGGCATACAGAAAATGATGGGATAACAAATCGAGAGATATGTCGGTTTAAAACCACAAAGATGGACTCAAAGGCAGAAACCTAGTATTAAATGGAGCGGCCAATAGCACGAAACCATGACGACGACACGGCCGGAATAATTGGTTCGGAGAATATCGTAAGAAAGAAAACCGCAATGCTGGATCCGAGCGAATCAACACATAGCATTAAACTGCACGTAAGCTCAGATCCTGTTAGGTTGTCCGAGTCAAAATCCGAAAACCAAAGGAACAAGCACGTAAAACATATTTTTTAGACTACTCATCAGTACCATGTCCTTCGAAATATTCACAAAGTTTATCACAACAGTCCACATTGGAAGCACTGGACTCCAGTGTCGCTCTTAGTTGAGCTCACCAGCATTGCATATCCTGTCTCGGGTGGGATTCGAATCCATTGTAATCTCACGCTTTAGGACCTGAACTACCGTTACCGTCTGACCGATCGCGATTAAACCTACATAAATGTTTCGCCAGACCGGCACATTTGAGTAGCGTCATATGCGCGACCAGTTGAGAAGGAGCCAGCAACATCTGTTGTGGTCATCCAACAGATCTTACCTCCTTGTCAGGTGTCCCCGTTAAAAGTACAATACGTGATAATAGAAATGTTTAAAAACGGACTACTCACAAGTGATATAATATTCCGAAATCTAATCGATCTGAATATATGAAGGTGCAATAGCACACGGATGTGATCATTTTTTGAAATATTAGAGCTATTTCAACACGATAGCTTTCATAAGCGATAACACACTTTCTACATCCCTGTTCCGATAAGACCGGCAATGAACGCATCAACTGCTTGATGAGGAATGACATTTAGCTGGTTGAGAGTTATAACCACGTACGCAAGAGAACACGCGAATGGTGAAGGAAAACAATTCATATAAAACTGTACATGACCTTATGAGAATCACAAGCCTGGATAAGGTTTGTGATGTGATACATATGAGTCTTTCCAAAGTGTCATTTGGCATTATGTCTGTATGTATGTACTTTGCCTGGATCAGGCTTGTGCTTTCATACATACATACATGTATGTATGAAAGCACAAGCCTGATACAGGCAACGTGCTGTACAGTAAGAGACTGCACGTGCGCTAAGATACTGTCAGGTTGCCCAGGCATTATAATACGAGCAGCGCAGCCTTTCGTTGTATGGCAACTTGCCTCGATCAAGGCATGTGATTTCATACATACGAGCAATAAACGCAATGAGGTTGAGAGATTGTAAGTAACAATCGGAAAATCAGTGAAGTTGTACGTCGGAACGAGTTAGTACGGCTTGGGGGTCACGTGTGGTATATGGTATGAAATCACAAGCCAGATCCAGGCAAAGTGCCGCGCCGTCAAAGACTGCACGTGGGCTAAGATAGTATGGTATGAAAGCACCAGCCTGATCCAGACAAAGTGCCGCGCCGTCAGAGACTGCACGTGGGCTAAGATTCGGTCAGGTTGCCCAGGCCTAGGCAGATATGAGGGGAAAATAGAAATGGTAGTGAGACTCCAGCGTGTTTCAGCATGCAGCTCACTACCATTGGCCAATCAATTTAGCACGATATACAGTAGAATGAAAAGATACCTGCTGCAGGCCCTGAAGTATTAAGCAACGGATTTCCACGGAGAATATTTTCCATTCGGATCGTTTCCTCTGCAGCTTTACGTTCTGCTGCCATACGAGCCGCCTCTTCTGCACGCTCCCGTTTAATCTTGGCCAACTCAGCCAGCAAAAGCTCCTCATCCTCGTCTTCTTCACTTTCCTCCGCAGCAGCGGCGGCAGGTTTCGTGGCGGTTGAAACATCCGCCTCATCTTCATCGTAGTCTTCATCCCATGGATCGTCTGCGTCTAAATTCGCTGTCGACACGGAAGCAATGACATCTGTTCGTGCACGCTTGGAAGCGCTACTGGAAGAGCTTGATGTCTCCGAGCGCTTATCGCCAGATGCGGCCGCGGAAGATGGTAAAGCAGCAGCTGATGACGCTGAAGGAAAAAGTTTAGATAAGGGGTAAAGCACAAACTGCTTTTATGCCATCTATTGCAAATAAAAAAATGATTTTCTCCGGATTAGAGCAGAGGTGGACGACCTGAAAATCAGACCAAGTACCATTGGTGCGTTGAGATGTACGCCAAGGCAGTTCAATATGGAGAACTAGCTGTTGCCCATGCAGCAAGTGCTCCCTCTCCACGACACCACTGGAACCAACGGAACAGCTAGGCTGATACGTTCGGACAATGATGTCTTCGTAGGAGTTGGCAGGACGAAGTTGAATACAAGTTCATGATGCCTACCCGGACTCCGGCTTCGGAATTACTCTCGAGGTTGACCCCTGAAGCCACTTCCATCATTGGATGTAGCCATAAGGCAGTGAAGGTTTATGATAAGGATGTTCCTTTCCCAAGATAGATCGCATTCATGGACTTACGAGCTCTATTTGCCCGAAGCAAACTGGTTTTGAGGCGCCAGTCAGCCGCCTTCGCCCCTTCTGCTGTCAGTGGAAGCAGTTTCGCCGGGACCACGCGTGCAGGCCAGGAGCTGAACTTGGTTCAAGAATCAATACTTTATGGTGAAAAAAAAAGCAATCGCTTTACATGGACCATTGGATGACAGCTATAAAAATATAGGGGATGCAATCCAAATTCAACTGAGGTGTTTCGTTTGTGCGGGTTCATCTGGGGTCAATATACAGAACCGATAGTGGAGTGCTCTTTGATATAAGCATCCAGGCTGGATTTAAAATCGCGGATCGTCGTAGCATTCACAATATCCTGTGAAAGTGAATTCCACAGGGAATTGACATAAAACGTCAGGCGCCTGATTTCCAGTCTGAAACATAAGCGACCTATTAACGCAGCAGATGATTGAGCTCATAGGCTTGTTAAACGAAAGAATGAGAATCGCTTGTCGGTACACATTACGGTGGTGCCAATCCTGATAAGGTTGTTTAAAACAATTGATAATGTGTACGTGACATAAAATCCGCGGATGTTTTAACCTATGCATATATGCACGAAACCAAAAGCCTGAATTCAGGCAGAACCGCATAGTCACCGACTGCGGGTGGGCCAATATACGTTTAGGTTGGTCAGGTCTAGATAGACGTAAGAATAAATAAAAAATAGCAGTGAGACTCCAGCGTATTACCGCATGTAGCTCAGTATCTTTGGCAAATCAATTCAGCACAGTTACCAGCGAATTACAGAAATACCGCGCAATTTAAATCGTGCAATGTATAATGAAATCACAAACACATATCCAGACAGAGTGCCGGACAATTAGAAACTGTGCGTAGACTGAGATACCGTCATGTTCATAGGCCTAGACAGATATAAAGGGAAGTGGCAGTGAACTCTAGTATGTCTCCACATGCACATAAATACTGTCGTGAAAATCAATTTAGCACGGTGTTACCCAGTAAAAGTGCCGCACAGTCATGGACTGCACGTGGGCTAAGATACTATAAGATTGCTCAGACTTTACTGCCATTGTATGGCAAACCTTTGGTATGTATGTATGAAAGCACAAGGCTGATCCAGTAAAAGTGCCGCACAGTCACAGACTGCATGTGACCTGAGATACAGTCAGGTTGCCCAGGCCTAGACAGATATTAGAAAAATCAAAGTGGCAGTGAGACTCCAGCATGTTTTTGCGTGCAGCTCACTACCGGTGGCAAATCAATTTAGCACAGTTAGCCACATAGCACAGAAGTACTGCACGACTGAATATTCGTGCAGATTGGTGTACCATAGTTATACAGATTGACTGAGGCAGAAAAATGACCAACACAAAAACAATGAAAACCTTTCAGATCACGTAACTATGAGTGATTTGGATGAAGTACACCCAGTATTCTTAGACCTAGGGCAGCGCTGCGCGAATGGCGATCGACTGATCGAGTTTGCGGCCTACAATCACCTATGCGTCTATAACACTAAATTCCAGCACCCTAAAAAACACTTGGTCACATGGTACTCGAATGATGGCAGAACGGCGAACCACATCGATTATGTTCTAATTCGCGCACGTTGGATGTCTTCGGTGCTCGACTGTAGGTCCTATCGTGGAGCCGAAACAGGGAACGCACCAGGCACCGATCACACACTTGTTCGCGCAAAGCTCCGACTTCGCCTGCTAAGCTGCCAAAGGAAAACTCCTAGGAAGCGCTTAAACTTGGAAGCCTTAGGAAACCCGGCCCAACGTAAGAAGCTCATTGACGATATCGCTGAGCGGTTGGATGGGAGAGATGCATCAGTCGAACAACAGTGGTCCAGACTGAAGACCGCTACTCAGACTGCAGCACTAAAAATCCTAGGCACCGCTTCTCGTCGCCGACGAGATTGGATTTCTCAGAGCACCATCGAGCTCTCTGCCCGGGCAAGAGACGCCCGAATGCATGGTGCATCTGATTATCGCCTCCTTAGGAGAGCTGCTACACGATCAGCCCGCAAGGATCGTCAGCTATATTGGGCGGAAACCGCATCCGAAATGGAAGCCGCAGCAAGTATAGGAGACTTTGGACGACTGTTTCGCCTGATTCGCAGAGCATCTGGAAGCTGTGGTTTTTGTACGAACCTTCGAGATTCGTCAGGACAGATGATATTTGACCTTCATCAAAAGATAGATAGGTGGGTTGAGCACTTCAGTCAGCTACTGAACCGCCCGTCATCTATCAATGCAGTATTCACTTCCCCGATAAATAGCTGTGAATACCCGGTCAACTGCGAGGCACCATCAGAATACGAGATATCAAGTGTTTTACGACGAATGCAGAATGGTAAATCGCCAGGTGAGGACGGAATTTCCGTTGAACTTATTAAAGCCTGTGCCGACGTATTATTATCTCCGCTACATCGGCTGTTTTGTTCGATCTGGGAGACGGAAGTTTTCCCATCAGACTGGGGGATGTCTATCATTCTACCACTGCCGAAACGTGGAGATAAATCTGTGTGCTCCAATTACCGCGGAATAAGTCTAATCGACACCGCTGCTAAAGTGTTTGCAACGCTCCTGCTTAATCGGTTCTCCGCCGAAAGAAATCTGCGCACCAGAGTTAACCAAGGTGGATTTCGCCCTGGGATGGGTTGCGTAGATCAAATATTTACTTTACGCAGGATCCTCGAGCACCGTGCACGGTATCAACAGCAAACGATAGCTTGCTTTATTGACTTCGCGCCGCCTTCGACTCCGTAGACCGTGGTTGTTTATGGGACATCATGCTATCGGATGGGGTTCCATTAAAGCTCGTCAACCTAATCAGAGCCTATTACAGCTCTACAAGGGCACGGGTTCGTGTCTACGGTGAAGAATCGCGTGAATTTAACTTGCACACAGGAGTCAGGCAAGGTTGCCCGCTATCGCCGGTTATGTTTAACTATGTCGTAGACTGGATAATGAACCAGGCGTTAACAGACTATCAAGGGGTGCAAATTTCAACGGATCTATGGATTTCCGACCTTGACTACGCTGACGATATAGTCGTTCTGGGCGACAATACCGAAATGCTGCAAAGCGTTTTAGACCGCATTAGTGCCACTGCCGCGAAAGTCGGTCTTGAGATAAACGCGGCTAAAACCAAGGCATTTTTTATACCGACACACCAGGCATCCAGCCACTTCGCGTCCAGGGTTGTCCGATCGAATACGTTCCAGTCTTTAAATACCTCGGCTCAAGTATATTGCCCAATGGTCAGGCGAAAGATGAAGTGAAGTTAAGGGTCGATCGTGCTCGTAATGCGTTTTTGCAGTTGAAGGGCACCCTTTGGCGCAAGCCCGGGATCAGCCTAAAAACTAAGACGCGTGTTTATCAAGCAGCGATCCGCCCTGTACTGCTTTACGGATGCGAGACATGGCCTTTAAGGTCACAGGATGTACGCACATTAGAAGTGTTCGACCATTGGTGCCTCAGGGTAATCTTGGGCATCCGATATACTGACCGAGTATCTAACGCAGCCGTACGAGAGCGTTGCAGCGGACTATCTCCACTTTCCGCTCACATACAACGGCGAAGACTGCAATGGTTTGGCCACGTCCTCCGAAAGACAGACACAGCACTTCCAAAACTCGTCCTCGACCCCAAACCCGTTCGCACCTGGCGTCGGCGGCAAGGTGGTCAAGTGAAAACCTGGCTGTCAACTGTGAAAGAGGATGTAGACACCCTGGGTCTGCGTACCGTCTACGGAGTTCGCAGGTGGGAACGAGACTGGATCACGATCTGCAACGATCTCGCCTCCGATCGACGTGCGTGGGCTGGTGCGATCCGAGACATCAATGAAGCCGGCTAATCCACCCGTGGAGCCAGCCGCACAAAAGTAAAGTAAGTAAGTAAGTATTCCTGTCTGTGAGCGTAAAAATTTAACTTCATGTATTCACAACAAAAGCGTGCTGAGGAGTTAAATAATACATAAAACCCATGAAAATATGCCTCCGTCCTACTTTCAAAAGTCATATAGCATTTAGAGATTCTGACTTCAAAACAAAAATCGACCATGTCAATGTGTGTAGAGGCGATGAACAAATGAATGTTTACTCAATATTTAATAATCATGTGTGCTTACAGGAGCCAGATTTTTCACTAATCAACCGTTTTTCTTTTTCTTCCAACGCGCGCTTGAAATCCTTTGCTTGAAGATCCTCAGGCCTACCCTGACCTTCCTGACGAACTTTGAGTTTGGTATGAGCAGGAAGATCTCGAGCAGAATATTGCTTAGACATGGCACTCAGATCTGCTTCCCAGCGTCCGCGTCCACCTTTGGCGCTATCCCACGTTGGTCGCCCAGCAGTCGTCATGTTAAGGAAAGTGACACAAGTGCTAAAATTCAGAGATAGCGTAATTCAGGCGAACAGTTCGTAAATGATTAGATTAGAACATGAAGAGAATCTACAGGGAAAAGAATGGCATATGGTATGAAAGCACAAGCATGATCCAGGCAAAGTGCCGCACAGTCACAGACTGCACGTGGACTAAGATACTGTCAGGTTGTCCAAGCCTGAAGGGATTCCAAACGTAAAGAAAATTTGAAAGAAAAGTAATGTCGTTAAAATACTGATTAAAAATAAACAGGCTGTAAAATGTCAGTTGCACAAAGTCCCTTACAACACTGAAACGTCGCCGTCAATTTAACTTGAGATTGGAGACTTATAAAGAATCGATACTACAAGACAGTTGCTCATACTAAAACGCTTAACTGAAATCGGATCATGAGTTTGTATAAGCTAGGCTTTCACTGTGATTTGGCTGGAAGCTTAAAACAAGTTTTAAGTACCCGGTTCTACATCTAAGTATACAATTTGACGACGTTCCCAGGGATAATATCGATGAATTACTCTTTGTTAGTATGGTCCTTTCTAGTTCTGGGCAACCTGACAGTATCTTAGCCCACGTACAGTCTCTGACTGTGCGGCACTTTGCCTGGATCAGGCTTGTGCTTTCATACCATACCTTACCATGGCCTTGCTAACGTGCGGGATGATAATATCAGGTCGTCCATGACTAGACAAAAATCAATAAGGGTTCTTGGTGAGGTAAGATGAACGTTCGATTTACATAAAATTCTTATTTTGAACACATAACTTAGTTATGAATTTACTATCCTTGTCGAGAAACACGAGGTTCTTATAGATGCTAGGTATCTATTGGATCAACGCCAATACGCATTAAGCCTTTTGGTATGTGGCGTCAAACAGGTTTGTTTCTAAAGCTCGAGGGTAGAGTCTATAAGGCTACATTGCGCTCGGAGTCACTATATGGATGTGAAGCCTGGAGTCTGAGAAAGGAAAAAATAAGACGTCTGCGGGCTTCGACAATTGCTGCCTCCATACTATCACTGGAGTTACTTGGCACCATCGTATACGTAACGCAACTATCCGGTTCCAAAGGTTGTCATAGCCGGGGGTGGCAGTGGGGATAAGATCCCACTGTTTATAAAATGCTCCCATATGGCATGCGTCTCAAATAGCCTCTGACAACCAAGTCCAGCTTCTGGCCTGCACGAGTGGCTCTCCGAGCCCGGCGGAACTGCTTCTACCAACAGGAGAAGGGGCGAGGGCGAGTGACTGGCGCCTGAAAACCAGTTTGCTTCGGGCAGATGTAGCTCGTTAGCCTGAGAGGGCATTTCATTTAAGGAAAGGAAAACCCTGATTTTCAACCTCCGCTGCCTTGTGGGATACCCGGATAGCGGAAGTGGCCGCTTCGGGAGAAACCCTGGGGGAAAAACCTGGAAAACAGAGTCTGGAGAACCACCTCTTGCTGGCAACTCCCTGCTGCCTTGCAGGTCGCACTTGGTTGTGCAAAGGCTAGAGAAGCTGACTCGAACAAACGCCGAGTGGTGCTGGGGACGCCGCTTTGTACCCAAATTCCCAAGAATCTTCTTTGAAGCCGACTCATCCTCCAGGAGGAGATAGTCGCACAAAGTAAAGTAAAGTAAAGTACGCACAGTCTAAAGGCTAAACAGGTAGGGTGAGAAGGAAAGACTATGGTACTGTTGTCCTTGTCGAGTAGGAAAAAACTCACCCGTTTTTCGTACACTTACAGACCGTACAACGTCATGATGCGAGCTTGACTAACTCTTCCACCCATCGCCACGATGTGCGAATTCTAAACACCCACTCTACAATGTTATCAAAGTTAAGCGTAACCTTGCTAACTAAACACGCAATAAGTCAGCCAGCTCTGAGAGCACTCGTTCGAGAATGATTTGATTGCTAACTCCTACGATAGCTGCGCCGATCACAAAGCTCTATAAGCAGGCCCTTAGAAAGGGGAACCTACCACTAGATTAGAGGAAAACGGCGGTCTGATTAGTGTTTTATGTCATCATCATCAAAGACAGCATTACACCGGTAGCGCGTACCGAATGCTTAACTGCCAGGCCTGTCTAGGCCTGGGCAACCTGACAGTATCTTAGCCCACGTGCATTCTCTGACTGTGCGGCACTTTGCCTGGATCAGGCTTGTGCTTTCATTCATTCATTCAACTGCCACACAACCATGAAAAAGTAAAAGCCTAAAAGATGGAGGAGGGTGGGACTTAAATAGCTACGGAATCTATAGAAGAGTAAGCACAAACAAACTGGGTAGAGGTGCCTACACCTCGAATGGAACATGCATTCAAACAAGTTTCGTGAACGAGTAGAGCGACATCAGCATGACATCCTTGCGGCTTTCACTGTCATGCATCATAAAAAGCTTTTCTCGTCACTCCGCTTGACAACATACAAGGTTAAGCAAACACTCTAAGAAGATGCTTAGTGCAAGACCGCCATTGAATACGGTTTCGGGACATATCCTGAAGCGTAACTAGCCATTGCGATAACTGATCGCGGGGACGCCAGCCTGGAAGACGCACTGCGCCTACCTTGGAAAGGTTTCTAGTAAGGGGTTTTAACTGCCTATGCCATGTGACGGTTTGGTCACCCCGAGATTTACGCCAATCAGGATGTGGCGTCGCAAAAAGAATCCGTTTCGGAAGTCGGTGGTCCGGCATCCGTAAAACGTGACCCAACCAGCGTAACCTATGCAAGTTGATCTGCTTCTCTGTATCAACATTATTACCGAACAACTTATTTCGTAGAGCATCGGTGCGTATGCGATTGTAACAGCTAACTCCTAGAATTCTGCGGAGACACCGGTTGTCAAATACTTGGAGACGCTGAATGTGTTCTTTACGTAAGGTCCAGGTTTCGCACCCATATAGCAACACAGCCCGAACTGTCGCTTTATAGACTCTACCCTTAAATAACAGAGATAGTCCTTTCTGACGCCAGGTGACCTAGGTTGCGGAATGCTTCGGTCGCTTTAGAAATGCGTGCCGAGACCTCGTCATCTAACGATGCAGAAATATTGATACAACTACTAAGATACGTAAAAAGATCTACAATTTCAAGCGCTTGATTGTCAAGTAATAAAGTGCTATTTGATAAGTCGATGTCCTGCAGCAGAACACTGCACTTAGAGGGTGCAAAACGCATTCCAAATGCGGGCACAATACTAGATAGCTTGTTCAGTATCGCCTGTTCATCTGTGTACGAATCGAAGAGCAGAACTATATCATCAGCATAGTCCAAGTCCAGAAGCTTGCCGCCTGGCATTATGTGAACTCCGAAGGCTGGGGCACCGTCGCTGCATAATTCCATGATAGCATCAATTACGAAATTGAACAAAAACGGAGAAATCGGACATCTTGTCGGACGCCACTAGTAGTGTGGAATTTGAGAGAGAGTTCGTTGTAAACCTTAACGCATCCGCATGTATGTGCATAAAATGCACGTAGTATGTTGACATACTTTTGTGGAACGCCTTTGCACAGCAAGGTGTTGAATAGGACATTTCGATCGACTGAATCAAATACTCCTTTGAAGTCTAAAAAGATAGCTATTGTCGGCTGTCGATAGGTGTGCCGCAGTTCTAAGATACGTCGAAGAGTAAAAATGTGGTCGACACAGCCTCTGCCAGGTCGGAAGCCAGCTTGCTGCTCTCGGATCTGTGATTCCCTATGCGAGGTTAATTTTCGAAGGCATATGGACGCTAATAATCTCGTAATGATGGGAGTGAGACTTATCCCACGGTGATTAGAGCATGAGCTTCGCACACCTTTTTTAAATATAGGTATGATAACCGATTCGCCCCAACTCGGAGGGACGGATTCTGACAACCACACTTCACGGAGGAGATCGCCTAATGTGCTGATTAGGACTTGGCCACCTTCTTTGAACAAAACAGGCGGTATGTCATCGGGGCCAGTGGCTTTGAATCGTTTCATCGATTCGATACATGCTTTAATTTCTAAATCATTAGGGGGATCTACGCTAACAGGCCAAGGATCACACTGCCTCAAGTGAGGGAATGATTCTGTTGCAGGCGACCAGCTGAATTGTTCTTCAAAATGTTCGGCCCAGCGTGACAGGCGGCGATTCTTATTAGTGATAAGAGTACCGTCTATTTCAGCGATAGTCTCAGTCACTCCTTTTTTCGTAGGCCCGGTCGATCGAATAAGTTGGAAGAGTTTTCGCACGTTACCCGCATTATTTGCTATTTCCATTTGTTCAACCTTATTTAGCCACTATTTTTCTCTGTCTAGTCTTAAGCTCCGTTTAAGTTCATTTCTCACGCGTCTACGCTCTGTATTGCCCAGGACCGTGTGGTATTTGGCATCGCTGGTGAAGAATTTCGATAGAGCGTTGTGAAATCCAGTGGGATTTTGGGTTGATTGTGTAGTCTCACACGCTGTTATTGCGGCGGCTCGAATAATCCCAGTTATTTTGTTCCACCTTTCATCGGCAGTTGCACACGGAGCAACTGTGAGTGAGTAACTCAAGGTGGTCCTATAAATGTATTGAACTGCAGGTAGAGAGAATTTTTCGACCACAATGCGTTTCCCATTCGAACGCTTTGTACCGGATAACTTTAACGAGAACCTACATCGCACAAGAGCATGATCTGAATCCATGCAGGTATTCCAAAAGGAGCGCAGTCCTCAATGCAACCTCTCCAGCGAGTACTTATGGCGATATGGTCGATTTGGGAAGAAGGTTGGCTTCCATCCGGCGAGCACCATGTGGCACATTGATATCTTTTATGGCGAAAGGAGATGCTGCTAATGAATAATCGAGATTGTGCACAGAATTGTATAAACCGTTCACCGTTATCTGTGCGCTGGCTTTCAAGACCAAACATACCACCTAATTGTGATTCAGATGCATCTAAGCGACCCAGTCTGGCATTCATATCTCCCGCTAAGACAACAATATCGGAGCTTTTCGCACGTCGCAAAAGAGCATAAAGATAGTCGTAGAGGGCGTTCTTCTCGTCGTCAGAATCTGTGTTAGTCGGAGCGTAAGTTGCTACAATAAACAAGCATCTCTGATTAGAAGATTTTGAGTTTGGTCTAATATTAGTGGCTAGTCTAACTGCGCACATCCTGCTGTTACAAGGAATCCAATCTATTAGACAGGATTCGGCACGCGAATTCAGCACTATACCAACACCCGCCTGTCCTGAAATGGCAGCTACAGAATCACCAGAGCAGCGCAAAAAGTAACGAGTTGAAAGGTTTGGGGCAGTAAGTTCAGTAATTTTAGACGGATCATATAAGCGCGTTTCTGATAAACAGCAAACATCAATAGATAGACTATCTAAGGTAAGAGCCAGTGCAGCTTGCTGGCCTATTTGTCTGAGAGTTCTGACATTCATGGCTCCGATGTGAGCTGAAGTCCGTGGTTTCAGAAAGTGATCTGAAAATTCGCGAACAGAAAATGTTCCAACATGTTCAGCGCGGTCTTTTCTAAAGCTGGGATTGACAGACGGAGAGTTGATAAGAATAGATGGGGGAGGGGAAGGGTCAGAAACAGTTTGAAGAGTAGAGCCAGCAGTAGCTTGTTTTCGCTTACCCGCCCTACTGTATGCAGCAGGTAAGGCGATCCTGTTTATGGTGCGCGACGGCCGATGCACTATGGAGTTGGGTTTCGTAGTAATATTCATGGTCATGGCTGTATGCGGGTTGGGATACTGCCAGGTCGCCCATGCCTAGACAGGAGAACAATTAGGCTTCTCGACCAAAGCCTTTGACTAAAAAGCCTAACCCACAAGGCAGCGGGTTAGGTTAAGACCGTGTTCGTCTGACCTCTATCCATTGACCTTCCTGGTATGAGTGACTCTGAAGGTGCTCGAAGAGCACCACCCAGCATAGCTCGATGGGTCATAGAGGTGCACAAACCATCGCACCACGTTAAAGTCCAGTCTCAGCGCGACGGGTGTTTTATGTATAGTCATGAAAGGGTTTATCCATGGGAAAATCTGCGGATATTTATGAAGATATTCTTTGCTGAATAAGGGGAGGTCATGTCTGATAAACAGGCTGTGCTTCTTAAACGAAGCCACTAAGTGGGATAGTAAAGTGCGATAGTAAAGCTTTCGACTCATTCAACAACAGACTTCTGCTTTTCACGCTCTCAGCCACGAGAGTCGGAGGATCTACTGAGCAGAATCCGCGTTTTACTAAGCAACAAACCTTCAGGGTCGGCAAGGAATATTAAGCTAGTGCGCGTACAAACAGTGAGAGTCCAAAGGAGTTGAAATTCGGGACCGGTGATCTTGCTTATCATCGCCTTTAATCTAGCTAATCAACTGCGCTCTGCCTGATAACGTTTAAGGATAACGTGAAACTTGCGATCAAGCAAACGGAGTTGAAGCACTTACGAGGTGGAAAAAAGTTGTACCTTCCCTAATTTCCAGAGAAGTCAGTTGCTTTCTACCATGGTGGGTAGCGTAACTAACTGGAATAGGGATTTAGGTGTCATGACCACCTCAAACCAATCATCATAATTGTCATGAACCACAGGTATCGAGCCGGACAAAGTGTCAAGCAACACGAAGAAGGAAAAGCAGATAAGCAAACGAGTTAAAAAGTTAGCGGACAGGCGAAATATGTAAATGCGTGAAACACTGCTAGTTTTTGTAATTTTAATGCATACGATTTTGTGATTTTTATTGTTATTTTCTTTTTTATGAAATATAATACACACAATAAACTGCACTGGCGCCACTGACTTCCGTTTTTAGACATATCACATAAAGTTTTCAACCAAATATTAAGTGGATCTGCCGAAGCACAACAATGAATACGATCGGTGTAAAAGTTTGTTTACAACACATCGTCACGAAAGGCCTTCCAGTTTCCTAAAAGCTCTAGAAAGCTGCCAAACATGAGTTCCAACAAATGGCATTATTTAGGATCATCAGACCGTCTGCTAATCAATGGGCATCGCAACTACATATGATTGATTAGAACAACGTCGATTGAATACCTCGCACAGACTAATGTGTGTTGAATGGTGTAACTCAACGAGACGGCTAACCTATCCTTCACATACGTGATTTTTCGTGAAGTTTGAATGGAAAATAGGTACTGTCTAGACTATACCTCGTATTCGTCATTCATCAGATGCCTATGACTCTTGGAGATCACGGAAAAACTGCAGTGATAATGCTACTCGATCTTTTTAAATTACGCCTCGTGCTTTGTGGCATGCACGCCGTAAAATCCATCAAACGATTCATGGACCGGGTACTCCGTGATATTGATTTTGTATTTGTGCATAAGGACGGTGTATTAATTACTACTTCCTCTTTCGAAAGAAGATCTGCTGATGATGTCATCTAGCTTGATGACGAAACGTCCAACAACAACTATACAAGCTCGGCGAACACCATCTGAACAACATCCTCATCCTGTGCTACGCACATTCTACTACTTTCTCACCTGATGAACGTTTACAGCATTTTCATAATGATTTAGCCAGTACGGAGTAACTATGAACCCCGACAAGTGTGTTCTTAAAACGTCTACTGTAGATTTTCTTGGGCATAGAATAAATGGTAGCCCATTGCCAGATAAGAAGCAGTCTATACCAGAGTATCCAATTTCCAGTCAATCAAAAGCAGTACCGCTTTCTCGGCATTAAAAACTACTACGAAATCTCTATCACTAACGGCTTTAACGTAGTACAACAGTTGACCGAAATGCTCAAGGGCAACTCAAAAAATTGAAAATCACCGCCGAATTGGGGTCAGTAGTTCAAGTTCAAGTTGCACAGGGCTGAAGATGGCTAAGAGCCAATCACGCGCCCAGATTTCCTTTGACGGTATGCGGTTGAGCACCCGGCACTTTGATATCGAGTATACCGTTCGTACTTTTCACACGTTCTTGTTTCCGAATATCTGGAAAGTAAGGTAGGGTTTCTCTTCACCAGCACGGTGAGAGGTCAGCTATTCAGGAAACATTGCAATAATATGCGTGAACAATGTGTGGTGTATGAAATCACTAGCCTAGTTGAGGTGAAGTGAAACACAGTTATAGACTGCATGTGGCTAATTTGCTGTCAGGTTGTCCAGGCCTAGACAGATATGATAAAAATGTAAAAATACGTTTTTTTGTTTTTTTATAAAGTTTTTTATTAGACAATATGCGGAAATATGATAGACCATTTAACGTTTAATTCCCTTTTGAAGCTCA
>JACCGJ010004349.1:0-22906 GCA_013407085.1 Atriophallophorus winterbourni
ATATAACAAGAAAAAATGGGATTAGATTGCTTACTGAGCAGTTCAAGAATCATGTAAATATCCAAAGGGCAGAAATTGTTTTCGATTGGTGGGATAACAAATGTAGGTGTATGGTGTTAAGATGTATAGTTTTCTTCGATGCACGGGTTTAGGGTCAAAAAGGCATCAAGGCTTCTCTTGAAAGTTTGCTGGTTTGGTGAGTTTAAAACATTATCTGGCAGATTGTTCCAAGTAAAACAAACTCACACGGCACAAAACAATGTGCGTCTGCAGTTTCGTTTCTCGAGTGAGGGACAGCAGTTAGAGTAAGTGTGTGAGATCTTGTATTCAGGCGAGCTCGTAGATTCAATAAGCATTGAGAGGGTTGATTCAGTATTCAAAAATTTGTTAAACCAGAAAAAATCGCCTCGGATACGACGACGCGGATAATGAAATAAATTCAGCGTTTTGATTCGCTCATTGTATGGTTTCCGGCTGAGTCCTGTGACAAGTTTGGTAGCTCGATGATATATTCGTTGCAAAGTCGCAACATCTTTTTTAAGCCATGGCAACCATGCTTGAACCGCATATTCCATCGTGGGCCTGATGTACGTATTTATAATACAGGGAATTGTCTGTTTTGAGAACCTACCGAAAATTCTCTTTAGGAGTGACAATTTCTGTGATGTTTTGCGATAGACGTAGTTGCAGTGGCTCGAAATCCCTAGGGTGTTGCTTATTAACACACCCAAGTCCCTTTGTTCCATGGTCCACGAGAGGCTGTGTGATCCAAGAAAATACTGGTACTCCACATATTTGCCAATGTGTAACATGTGACACTTTTGGAAATTGAAAAATATGCGATGTTGTAGGGACCAAGCACGGGGAGGTTGTGCCCAGATCCTTTGGAAGGCAGTTCGCAGTTCCGACTTACTTCTCTTAGACCAAACTTATAATCGTCCGCGAAACAGTACGATTTGCATTGATGAGAGCGGTTAGTCATTAGATAAAGCGCGGAAGAGGATTGGACCGAGGACGGATCCCTGAGCACTTCCACTGTCAGGACACCGACTTCGATCGAGCACGTAACACAGACGATTGAACAAACCGATTCAGTCAGGTAATTTTCTAACCATGCTAAAGAAACTGCCAGTGATACCACCACGTTCCAGCTCTGCAAGAGAATAATGTGGTTTTACCGGTCAAAATGCTTGTCGACATTATCGATGGGTAACATAAGGAAGTATCCCAGTATCCACGCTCGAGGAACCAGTCGTCGAGGGTGAGGAGAAGGTTAGTAAGGCAGGAAGTATTCCCCTTTCTAAAACCCGTGTGGCTCCCGAAAAAGCTTAATTTTCCTTCAAGTATTTGCTCCGTTTCAGTTTTTTGCCACGATCTTTCGAGTACTTGGATCACGGAGGACAACAAAGTAAACAGGCCTGTAAGTGCCGGGGCTCCGAACGCACCCGCCTTTGAAAATCGGGGAGATTATACCAGATTTCCATAATATATATTAGAGATATAGATATAGATATATATATAGATATATATATATATATATACTATATAGATAATATCATATTCTTTTTTAGTGTTGTGAGTTCCAAATATGGTACAATCAACAATAAGCGGAGTTAGCAATCCACCAATAAATCTCTGATGAGATATTAGGTATTTGATGGATTGAACCTTAGATACTATTTCACGGGTTTCAGATGTTACTTTGTAATCCATGGAAAAAGCGCCATAAAACCGTATAACGATACGTAGGCATCCGGTAAGTGAGCTGATCAGTTTCAGTTTCATTGATCTCATTCCCACCCAATGTAAATTAATCGTTCAGGTTCTGATGGTATCATTTCACCCTTGAGTCATGTCCACTTTCTGAATTTCCAAATATCACTGAAATAAAACTCAGTATCTATCACATGAATACATTCCATGTTGACTGAATAGCGAATATTATAAAGGTCGAACTGCTATCCAACTCACACCTATCGAAAACTAATTGGGCGTGATTATTTAATCTGACTTCGGAAACCCAATACAATAAGGACTTAAAGCCAATAAAGCTGAAAGTAACTTGGATCACTTCAGAAGAGCTCTTGGCTTGACTCTAATATTATTTGCGCGTTGATTTCAACCTATGTGTATCCCATATCGAATTTGCCATACAGGCTTGGGATCCTTCGTTGAAGAAAGATATTCAGCCATTAGAAACTCTACAGCGTAGAGCGACAAAACGCGTCCTTGCAATTTAAAATCATCCATATGAAACAAGCCTCAGAATTCTGTAGCTGCATTCGGCCCATTACAGACGACGACGACGAGCAATGATGCTCATTTGGGCAGCGTTTAATCAAACAACCCATCTTTTCAAGTATTATTTCTCATCACATACAACTCCGTGGCCAACTTGGATAGACAATTGAGATCAAGACGTCTGATCACACACCCTACATGCTGCGTTCATCCCTAAATTGTTTACTTTATGTGCAGGTGCGAATAGCGTCAGCTGACCCAGTGCCTACGTAATCCATGTGCACATTAAGTGTTATGCACATTAATCCTGAACCCTTTTTATACCGACAACCTCGGTCTGACGAAGCTTCTGTGCTCAGAAGCGAAACGTTATCAACAAACCTGCTCTAACCACTTCATAGCAAAATTTCTTTTCATGACTATGGACTCCCGATCGGTCTCGAATATTTCCAAATAGATTACGCGGTCACCCGTTTAAACTCTATCAACAGCATAGCAGTTTGAACAGTTTACCTACTCATTTTCCTGTGTCATTTAAAGTATAGCTTATTTACCAACATATCATCTATCAAACAATCAATCAATAAATAAATCAGAAATGTCAACTCACTTTCTTCATTAGAATATCCTCCATTCCAAACGCTCTGATTAGACACACGAAGAAATTTGTCATTAACTAACTCCTCTGCTTGCAACGCATTTGCAAAGACTGTGGTTTCTATATCGGCCGATGTCATCCCCACCGCATGTTCAGTTGTTGTTTTTGGATTTATCGTTGTCCCGGCTTTTGGCGGAATCTCGACCGTCGAGACTCTTCCCGTCACTTCCTTCAGCACCTCCTCCAATCTTTCACTCGTGAAGCGAACATATCCGTCACTGAACACTGAAACCATTTGTGGTAACGTTGGCTCGGGAGATCGCCATCGGAGACGTATCAGGTGAGGAATTGGAACGAATGGGTCACAGAGCAACGGGAAATTTGTCAATTGAGTGACCTCCTTCGTGTTGATATGAGTACACAATGTTTCCTCGCCGTCTTTATTCACGGAATATATGAAGATTAGTCCTGGGGGGAAGAGAACAGATCAAATTATGGATGCAATCACATAAAGCAAGATGTGTTAACGGCAATGTGTTATCAGAGAATTGAAGATGTTGTACGTTACAGAAAGAGAATCGTTTATCTCGATGTGTATATTTTTTCATGAATATTTTCGCACTGATTTTTCATGTTCATTTAGTTTTTCATAAAACAAAAAGCACCCGTTAGTCCTCTCAGAATTGTGCCTATAACTTTCCAATCTCTACATACCAATAAAACGATACCAAAGTTTAAAAAATTCGTTTTAGGCATGCGAATCCTGAACGTTCTGTCCCTCCCTGATGATTGCAAACAATACGAAACCGAAGGTGGGGTATGTGTGATGGAATTGCACACAAATGAATATATTTGTTCTTTCTACCTATGTTTCAAGTCACGATGATACTCATTTACCGCTCGGGACATATCAATGCCCGAAGCAAAACTGAATCAAACGTGCGATGATATAGTGTGCAAAGGGTGTTCGAGTTCACTTAATAACTGGATGTTTATTTTGAAAATCAATGTCAATAAATATCGTTTGGTTTATATATTCGAATGCAACAATCAAGCAACGAAACCCATCACTTATTGTGCTTTATATCTTGTCTGTTTTGGTACGATCTTGTGTATTCTTTTTCATCTACTACATTTGTCTTTTTGATGCTGTGTCAAAGTTACATATTATACTTGAATATCCTGTGCTTCGTCTTCTCCGTGTTCGGTGTGGCTTTTGATTGTGGGATTATTTATCCGTGCGGCAATCCAATTGTCAAGTGTTGCAACTCCTTTCATTTGAGTTGACGCTGACAACCGTTTCAATTAGTCGAATATAAAGTTTGAATATATATGTATGTTTGTGTGATAAGCTGCATCTATTAACAACTATTTTAGACAATGAAAATTATGGCACGATGGAACATATATCGACGGGCAAACAGATTGTTGGGTATCTTTCGAAGAATATTTGGAAGATTCTCTCTGGTAACGTTACCAAGGATAATGAATGTCTACCTTCGCCCTACGATGGAGTATGCGGTAGAGGTCTGGGCTCCTTGGCTGCGAAAGGATATTGCTCTCTTCGATAAAATCTATCATAGAGCAACAAAGTTAGTGATGGGTCTTCGCAATGTTCCGTACACCGAAAGATTGCGACGTCTGGGTCTATGCGACTTTACCCAAAGGAGGATACGACGCGATATTATTTGACTTATAGAATTGTGTCTACCGAAGGACATCCACTAAAACACTTGCTTGATGTGTGTGATGGGAAAGTGACACGCGGACATACCTTATCCCTTTACGTCCCAAGTTCCCGTATTGATTGTCGGCGCCATTTTTTCGCCATACGTGCTATATTTCTTTGGAATTCCCTACCCCAACATGTGGTGGACTCTCCTTGCCTGGCGGCGTTTAAAGTGGAATTGGACTTACATATGCAAAAGAATAACATTCGTGAGCCTTACATTTGATATTCTCTATTGCTTTTATACTATTGTATTTTTCATGTTTTATTAATACCGTAATCCTGTGGTGTTGTAAAGTATTAACTTTTTTAACCATAAATCTTTGAATTTGAATTTGAATTTGAAGTCACCATATTCAGCATATCTCAGACAAAATTTACCAATGAACTCGTGGTTTAAGAAGTTATTTGTTGGATCAAAATGACAATGAATCGTCCAGTTTGGTCTCAGATACATGAAAACTATTTGAGTAGATGACGCTCGAAATTAAAGTGTTTAAGAAACGAAGAGAATATTAGTATATTCTACACGTTGGTGACAATGAGGTGCAAACCACGTATAATAATAGGAACGAGGGCTAAGATTTTGTCTGCACCTGACAGCTTTACCTAAAATCGCTGATTACTTACTGACGTAAAATGCAATAAGCCCGGATGCCAAACTAGGGCAGTGTAGACAGTATTTACGATCAGTTTTTGCCAAGATATTTATTTGAAAAACAGGTGTTAGCTTGTTAATTTTAGGCAGAATACAAACGGCGAACTGCTCGTTGTGTACCATTTGTTACGTGGACTGAATTTCAGTCTAAAAAACCACCTGTTGTAAAACAAATTCGATCACCAGAGTTGGAGGCAAACCACGAAAGTGTTCATTCAAGTTACGATTGCTGACAACGTTGTGACGATTGTTTCAAAAGTTTGGTTGCCTTTTGAAATCATCTGCGTGATATTTTATCTTTTCATTTCTTAATCAGTTTGTTCGGAACTATTGGTAGGTTCTCATCAGTGGTTTGATTCAAATGAACAGTGAAACAACATATTATGAAGTAATCGTGCAGGCTGGAATTTCGTCAGTTCCCATCACAACGCTGGTAAACAATACCCGTTTTAATATGTGACTGGCAATTCAATGTTTCAATAAAACTATTACGTTAATCGCTTGGTCCTTAATTATATTCCAGAAATTGGTGGAGTTGAATGAATTTTATTCGCTGAAAATTCGTTTAAACGAATAAAGCCATGTTCTTCTTTTCGTCCTTCTTCTGAGGATAAAGTTGATGTTTTGCTGAGCAGTATTCCGAAAGCACGACAGCGCTGTGAGAGAGATTGTTCATCCCAAATCGGATTGTTTAGTCATTCAAAAAGCTGTAGAACATGAAAATACATGCGATTGTGTTGTACATCCATGGTCGACATTGACCGAAGAAGGCTAACAACAACAACAACAACATTCCGAAACACTACCTGAAAAATAAAGATCCCCATCCGCCTACATTTCCATCACTCACCGTCACAAACCTAGGTACAGTACGATCAGCATCCGCATGCGCTTGAAACAGTGGAGGAATGGTAAACAAGTTGAACTTGTAAGCTACTGTCGGATAAGTTTGGCACGATTAACCTGTTTAATCACATGAGCTCCAACTCATGTAGACAGGGTTTGGACCCATGACCATGAACAAAAAGCTCATCGGCATGCATATCCATCACACACCGCACGACCGGTTTCGTACTGTTTGCACTCATCAGGTAGGGACAGTAAGATCAGGATCCGCATGCGCTTGAAACAGTGGAGGAATTGTAAGCAAGTTGAACTTGTAAGCTACTGTCAGATAAGGTTGTCACGACTAACTTGTTCAATCACATGTGTAAAGCGTCATTTGCAAGCTGGGGAGGAGCGGATACTGCTCTTGGTTGCTGAACGCAGATCACGCTGCCGGCGTGCAACTGATGCACTACAACCGAGTTCTGTCTTTTGTTGCGAGCATTGCGGTAGAGATTGTTCCTCTCAAATGCGACAGTTTAGTCATTCGAAAAGAAAAAATCATGCGATTGTGAGGTATATTTATGATCGACATCCACCGATAGAATACAAAAGCGAAAACAAGCGGGAAGATTTCTCTAGCAATCTTCAGTGATCTAGATTGAAGAAACCCCAAACATTAATAGCGATTAACTTGTTAGCTATCTATGCTCCGCCATTTCCGAAAAAGTAAGCCCGGACTCATCATTTTAATTCAATGTTCAGTAATGTACGCAAGCCATCATGTTATGCGTTCCTGCTTCGCACACTTATCGTTTGGTCTAAAATGATATCTCGCTTTACTCGGTCTTGTCGCTAACCTTATCGTTGAGTGATGCTCTGAAAAACACGTTTAACTGCCAACCAGAAACCAGCAACGTATATGAGTTTTGGACATGGCTAATATCTAATCTCAAAAGTTCAATCGAAGTAAGCTCCGAATTAGTCCTCAGGAACTCAAGAAAAAACTTTGAATTTAAACTAAGAAGCCGAACTCGTAAGTGGATAACGGTACGAAACATTGTTTGGCGACACCATCGGCAAGACCCATCATCAGAGACCTGGGAAACATTCCGTTTACTGCGGAACAAAGTAAACAAATTTGTCATCAAAGACAAGTTGTGCTTCCAAGAAGTGATATCAAGCATGATGGAGCGAAACCCCAAAATACTGTATCGTATGGTTAACGATCAAGCTAAGGTGAAACCTGGAGTAGCGTCCGTGAACACATCAGCTGGACCAACAACAACAACTGCAGCAGAAACTGCTGATGCTTTAGCCAAGTTTTATTCATCGGTATTCAACACGATAGAACATACAGTAAATATCCCAAATCCAACACCTTCAAACATGTTCGCCCTAAGTCAAATAAGTGTCACTTCGAAACGCGTCCTTCAAAGTTTATTTAATCTTAAAACCGGAAAGTCTCCTGGGGCGGACGGAAGTACCCCGAAAATATTGAAGCAATTTGCGAGATTGCTATACAAACCACTCACTTACTTGTTCGAGCAAACACTGGCAAGCGGAGTTATTCCTACAGATTGGAAACGTGGAATAATTTCTCCTATTTACAAAGGTGGAAATCGCTCTGATGTTTCTAATTACCGACCCGTTACTCTGTTACCAGTGATTTCAAAATTACTTGAGCGACTCATTGTTGACGAACTAATGAAACATTTCGAGAATAATCAGTTGCTTTCGAGGAACCAGCATGGATTTAGACGAAATTATTCCTGTTTGCCTAATTTACTGGTAACGCTAGATGATTGGACAAAATCGGCAGATAAAGGACAAGAAATACACGCGTGCTACTTAGATATATCAAAAGCATTCGATCGTGTTGACCATTCCCTATTACTGCAGAAGCTTGTAAGGCTTGGTATTACTGGAAAGTTGTTGAATTGGCTAAATGACTACCTAACAAATCGCACTAACCAGGTACATTATCCAAACCAATCGCAGCAACTAGCGGAGTTCCCCAAGGTCCAGTCCTTGGTCCGATCCTATTTCTGGTTTATGTCAATGGAATACCGGAAATTGTTCGACGTAACATTTCGTTATTTGCGGACGACATAAAGATTTGGCGCAGCATTCGTAATCCAGAAGATTGTCTGCTATTATAAAAGGATCTTGATACGCTTCACAGCTGGTCGTTAAAGAAGAAACTGCCGTTAAACTTCAACAAATGCAGGATCATGAATGTGGGGAATCGAGTAGAGTTCACATATCACATAGGTTCACATGTCCTTGAAAATTGCAGTGAAGAAAAAGATTTGGGTGTCTGGATATGATCCAGTTTAAAAACATCACTTCAAACTAATACTGCCTTCAAAAAAGCAACACGTGTTCTAAATCTACTCAAACGGGTATTTAGGAAATTTTCGCCCAAGATATTCCCAAGGATCGTGAATACATACTTGAGACCAGTCATTGAATATGGTGTGCATTCATGGTCACCCGTGGCTCAAGAAGGATGTGGAACTTATCTAGCGAATCTATCACCGCTCAACAAAACTAGTTCTCAGCATCCGAAACAAACCATTTAAAGAAAGGATAGCTCAACTGAATCTGTTCGACTTTCCCTATCGACGAAGCAGAGGAGACCTAATCTTACTTTACAAAAGATTCCATACCCCGAACCATCCCTTACAGGAATTATTCACGCGAAGGGATACGAGAAATTATCGAAACCATGAATATGTGTTTGTCATACCCCATTCCCGCCTGAACTGTAGAAGGTATTTTTACTCTGTCCGTGTCTGTTTTACTTGGAACAGTTTACCTTCAACCGTTGCTCACGCCACTAGCTTGCATGACTTTAAAACGAAATTAGACGAGTTTTATTGCATTATTCGTTTCCAGAATATTTATATACTGTTTAATCTATTTCCTTATATTGTTTATACACTTAAATTTTAATTTTTACCATCTTATGGTTGTTGTTAAGCATGTTGCTTTTTAGACCATTAAAAACCTCGAATTACCTTGAATTACCTTGAGTTTGTACTACTCTCATGAAATTTTCGCGCAATCATTTCGTAGTACTTTGTCTCGATAACACGTTGTATTACAATTATTTCTCGAGCAAGTTCAATCTCCTACGAAACCATCTTGGAACTTAAAATGGAACAACACTTTTTTGCTCGGCTTACTTATAATATTCACGCAGATAATTCCAGCCCACTAAACTCCGAACGAGTTAAATCTCAACATTTTCCTACAACTCGATCGAAATATATTATATTGACACCTCGAACATCACTCTATCATCGTTCTTTTATCCCTTTCTAATCAAATAGCTCTGACAAAAGAATATAACCCTGAGAAAACATTTATCTCGTTGATAATTAGTATATGTGTACTGTGTGTCTTTTTGCATTAAAGCCACATTTTGTTGGTATATTTACGCCCATGTTCAGTGAATGACCCGGTTTAATTTTGACCTCGTTGGATATTTAACATCCTGGATAGAATAATCGCATCTCCAATTTCGGATCCTGCAAACTTGTACCAATCTGTAAGCCTATTTGCTTTTAATTAACGGAAAAAAATAATCACATTCCCTGGGTAAGCCTTGTAAAGTAGTTTTCCGTTTAGTGGAATCATCACAGTTTGTCTTTGAGCAATAAAAAACGAGACCTCGTGTTTGAAGTAAGAATGTCCCTATATCCATACCGCAAGACGTTCAAAATGCAGGGTGGAAGAACATGACCTGTTTCGTGGTTGTCGGCACTCAGCAGTTATGCGTTTTCTTGACATTTAAACGTCATTCATAGATATAACAGCTCATTTGCATGCATCTCCATCACACACACACCCCACGACCGGTTTCATGCTGTTTGCACTCATCAGGTAGGGACAGTATGATCAGGATCCGCACACCCCATACACCCCGCAACCGGGTTGTGTGTGTGATGGAGATGCATGCAAATGAGCTTTTATATTCATGGTCATGGGTTTTAAACCCAGTCTACATGAGTGGGGGCTCATGTGATTGAACAGGTTGGTCGTACCAACCTTACCCAACAATGGCATAGAAGCGCAACTTGTTTGTCATTCATAGACCTTCATAAAGCCTCCTTCATCTGAGGATGCACAATATTCATCTCACTTGCTCACGTTTTCGTTACCAGAATCCGACTTACCGCAGTCCCAATCGGAGCAATTCAAGTAACCGGTAAAATGGATTGAAGATAAGAATTCCATTCGAACGGCATCATTCGAATTTTGGCCACCGGTCTTGGGGTCCACCAACCATTCTTGGATGAGCGAGTTGACTGCCGGTTTTGATAATGTTTGTTGGTTCAAGTTTACTCGGGTACCTGGAAATATCCAAAGGAATTACTAAAATCTCGATTTTCGATCATTGAGACGTTCAAACAAGAAGCTTAGAGGGGGTGGTATTATTTCAAAGAGTTCCAGAAATATATCTCGATAATGGAAAGTGTTGCGTTAAATTATTCCAAATTATTTCATATTCTTTTTGGGCTAGTATACATTAAATGTTCATCAGATGGACAATTATTCTGTTGCTGTGGAATTCCAGTTTGGCAACCTAGCCGAGCCAATAAATTTTTTTTGCCCGAGTTAATCAGCAATTCTGAGCAAGATCTTTCCTAACCACTTGTATATTTTTGTTAAATATATAATCAATACTATCAAAACTTTCGTTTGAATTGAAGAGAAAAACTGCTTAATCATATTTCAAACCAAAAGGCTGTTTACCACTGCTTGTTGTCCTTAGGTCTGCTGGACATACATGCATTATTGCTTCAATTACGAAATCGAACAAAAATGGGGAGACTGGTCATCCTTATAGTATTCCAACTTAGCTGACGGCAACTTGAACATCGTAGCGTGCAGAGCCATTAGAACGGAGAGCACGAAATATGGTTATGCACTTTAACGATGTACCTATACGCAATAATTTACTCAACCACGGTTACCATGAGTGAAATAAATGTCACTTCGAAACGCGTCCTTCAAGTATTATTTAATCTAAAAACTGGAAAGTCTCCTGAGCCCGAAGGAATAACCCGGCTAATATTGAAGCAATGTGCGAATTTGTTATACAAACCACTCACATACCTGTTCAAACAAACACTAATAAATAATGTGATTCTTACAGATTGGAAAATGCGAAATGATTTATCCTATTTATAAAGATGGAAATCGCTCCGAAGTTTCTAATTACCGACCCGTTACACTGTCAACTGTGCTTTTTCAAATTACTTGAGCGCCTCATTTTTGACGACCTCATGAAACATTTCGAGAATAATCATTTGCTTTAGAGAAAACAGCATGGATATAGACGGAATTATTCCTGTTTGTCTAATTTACTGATAACGCTAGATGATTGGACAAAATCGGTTGATAAAGGACAAGCAATACACGCCTGCTACCTAGATATTTCAAATGCATTTGATCGTGTTGAGCATAGCCTACTACTGCATAATCTTGAAAGGCTTGGTATCACTGGAAGTTGTTGAATTGGCTAAATGACTATTTAACGAATCGTGCTACACAGGTACGTGTTGACGGTGCATTATCAAAACCAATCGCAGCAACTAGAGGAATTCCACAACGTTTATTCCTTGGTCCGATCCTTTTTCTGTTTTATGTCAATGAAATACCGTAACTTGTTTGATGTAAAATTTCGTTAATTGCTCATACTTGAAAAAGTGTAAATGGTACGTTGAATTGTTTCTACCTAAACATAATCTTGGGTATTATGAGGTATACGTCCATCAGAACCGGTTGTGATTACACATTTTTATGATATGTGTCTTTCCCTTATTTAGTGTTGCTCACATATTAGCAAATAATATACATGGCTCCATTAAAAGCACGTGAGCACCATTATATATTGGTCTTTTATAAGTGCCTCGAGCGCTTGACATAAAAATCACTTTGTTATTCTCTATTTGACCACATCGTGGTTCTTTGTAAGAACTCTATTAAACAGTGGCATACAAGTATAACTTTCAAGACCCTAGTTTGAAATTTTTGCCCACTTGTACGCACCCACACACGGCCTTGAAGTAATAACCCAAATTTTATGCATTTCCATCACATACTAAACGAGAATTTTCCGACGGTTTGCGCTTATCACGTGGGGACAGGAAGACCTGGATCCGGATGACACCGAATAGTGGCGAAATAGTGTAGTATAGACAGTGAACGAACTATCGATCAAGCATCGATCAATATCGATCGTAAGTACAGAATGTGATTATCGTTCACTGTGCAAACTTTGTGTTATTCATTCATTCGTTCAATACACGAGTTCAGTTAAAGGTTGTGTTGTGTCGAACCCAAGGCTGGGCCAGTAAGAGCACATCACAGATATCACAAATAGTAAACAGCGTTTCAATTGTCAACACACTGATGAATAATTTTGTTACGGTAAATCTGTTCAATCACATGTGCGCACATATGAATGGTGTTAAACCCATGAGCTTGAACAGAAAATCCGTATTTGTTCACTGTTTCATCACATATCATACGACCGGTTTCATACTGTTTGCACTTCTCAGGTAGAAAGAGATCGATCCGGATTCGCATGCGCTCAAAACAGTGAAAGAATGATCAAAAAGTTGCGTTTGTAAGCCACTGTTGGATAAGGTTAGCACGACCATCTAGTGCAATGATCTGCTCATACTAGTCGTGACATTTATGTGATCAAATTGCATGCAAATATGGACTTTTAACTTGTAAACCGTTATTATATAAGAAAATAACAAGCCACAACCTAGTTAAATTTCTGAGTAACGTGTTTAACATGGTAATGGATAAAATGAAAATCGTAACATTTATGCAGTTGTAAATTGCTAGTAAGTTATCCGACAATTTGAGCCAAAGAACTGGCATTAATGTTTAGTACAGGGAAATCTTTACATTGTACAGTCGTCGTAACGCTTCCCTGAAATGTTTCTTGGAATTCGCAGATGAGACTTCAAGTCAATCACATCCGTCTCAAGGTTGTTATTCGAAAAAGTTTAAAACTGGCGAAAAAACCTATGAAACCTTATCAAAAACCCACGAAATTTATCTTGGTACCAAAAACCATACTAGACCCAGTCAATCTCTGATAACTCCGTTATAAACGTAGCTTTGGTCTGTAAAAGAGTATTTTACAGAAAACACAAAATAACATCCTCAAAAGTGTAGCTAAATATCTTAACCTTTTTAAAGTCCGATCGTTGTTTAAATGCATAGAGCAACGTCATCTTATTACGATATTTAACCGTGCTGATAATTTTCTGGAATTAAAATACTAAACAAATACCATTTCTAAAAGTCGGAGATATTGTATAAGAAAGAATCTAAATAGATTATATCCAGTTAGTAAAAACAGTTCACAGTATCATCCTCGATACGAGAAATCGATAAAGAAAGATCGTATTTAATCTCGATTGCGTGATCCAAAATTACAACTTCTTAAAACGTAGATCCGGATAAAAATGTAAAGAAATTCCGATGCACATAAGATTATTCGAATATCTTAATTAAATTTCATGTTATACTTTACGCTAAATCATTATGCATCCCAAATCCAAGTGTAGCACCACACTTCACGCGTGGCGGGCGATAAACACCCAGGGTGCGTGATATTCTTTTACATTTTTTCAAACAAACCCTGTCAAAACGACATGCATTGGTCGAGTATTTACGTTCATTCTCGTTACCAAATCACGCTTCGATGCACCGAACAGAATGACCTACAGCGTGTCAGTAGACTTCAGTTCGCTTTTTAATTCAGCTACCTCTTCGCTGCACACAAAATACGAAATGTTGGCAAAAGGATTTTTTATTAATTAATACGGCGCGTTAATCAATCTAGTAAAATCAATTATTTTCGTGGTACGACAAGCATCTGACTGGGGAAGAAAACCTATCTGATAGGGAGTTATTTGCTGTTTCACCGGTCCATAGCAGCTTGCATATATCTGTGAAATGCTTAATTTGCCTCGGTATGCAAGTACGCAACTTCAATATTCTGATTGAGATAAGAATAAGATAATATAAGAAGTTCTGCTGCTGATGTCATCTAGCTTGATGACAAAACGTCCAACAACTACAACACAAGCTCGGCGAACACCATCTGAACAACATCCTCATCCTGAGCTGCGCATATTCTCCTCTGTTGCTGAACAGTTCGGGCAATCAACGCCTAAGAACGCCCGACACTGGGAACATATTAATTACTGAATAATGAGGTAATAATGAATAATAAGGTAGTGCTTAACACGTGCGTTTTTGATCGAATGGTGTGTAGTTAAATCCCACCGATCGCAACTTTGGAATAATTTCTTCATCCCTGCGTAATGTGTTGCTCATATCCCCAGGACTGACACTCCACAACCGGTTTCTGACTGTTTGCCGTCATCAGTGAGATTACGCTCAGTGAGCCTCCAAATTGTGGAAGAATGGTTCACAAAGTAAGATTTTGAAGCAACTCTTAATTAGGGACAACCATGTTTAAACACAAAACCACAGAGCGATTTCTGACCAATCAATCAGGACGCTTGTAAAATACAAATGTAATGTTTTGCGCACTTTTACACCCCACTCAGTTGTAAAATGGATACCTCCCAATAACTGTGACATACAGTCAACAGTTCAGTACGATTAATCCTGTTTCGACGAGTCTGAATTGCACTATTGAAAACTGCAACGCCAGTTCTCGTCAATCACGGACACAACTCTACGTTTGAGTACAACATATAAACAGGATGCGCCAAAATCACTGACAGTAGTCTCTTCAAATCCTAAAGAACCCGAGTTGACGAAGCAGTGCAGTAGTATGGTTTGAGTAACCGCTTGACTCAAAATAGAAAGATAAATGGTTAACATCATCTGCTGGTAATGCTATTCGGTCAGGTCAAATAAGTTAGGCGATCAACAATAACCCTTTCACGTATATTCGTCAGATATTCAAACTAAAAAAGAGAGCTTTCGTTGTGGTTAGTAAATATGCCAAAACCAAATTGGCATTTGTTTAATTGTTATTTGCGAACTTATTAAAGTTTGGACTGATTGGCGCTCAGCGTGTTGGTCGGCAAAGTGATGAACATTTTGACCCAACACGTATTACCACATGGTGGCAGCAGCGTTATGTGCTACTCCAACCGGTGAGCTCCTCGCACCCGAATACGGAGTACTATTTCTATATACTTAAATATAGATAAATTAGAAATTTTTTACAATAATAATTTTACCGAGATTTCGTAATCCTTTTCAATTTAATAAAATCGATAAACTTATTCCATCGTTGCTAAAATTATCTGATCGAATCCCATCAACCATCAGTGCAGAGCAAACTCCCAACCACACCAGTGACATACCCGTTAACCTAATAACCAAGAGAAACCACAACTTGAAAGACAAACAATCTACCTCGATTGCAATAATTGATATCCAGGTGACATATTTCCGCAGGACAATGCAAAACGGTCACTTTCGTTCGCGGATTCAATCGGGAAACGATCGTTTGAAACGCGTGAATCAGCTCGCAGTTCCCGGAGAATCGCCGTTTCGTGAATCGGGTCACTTCACACAACGACGAGCGCATGCAATGGTCGTAACAGTCTTGCCGTGAAATGTGGCGTATCGAACGGTACACAGTGCCATGCAATCGATGGCCATATTGAGGATCGATCGATTTGAAACAGCTGTCGAATGCTAGAGACAGTGGAAAGATTGCATCATTTAGGAGATTTCACATAATGACTGGATGAAACTCTGTGGTTACAATGTGAGAAAACCATTTGGCAAACATATTCGGATCAATGTGTCAAAACCGATTAACGAAGCAAAATTTATGAATCTCTGCTCCAAATAGAAGGGAACTAATAGTAGCGGGAGATTTGAAACTATTAATACGATTATCTGTATCATTATTCATATAAACAATATCAATAATATTCGTATTCTTGATCGACATAAGGAGCCCAACAACAATTCTCCATCTTATGTAATGTGGTGCTCACATCCCAATCCCTTACACACCACTACCGGTTTCTGGCTGTTTGTCGTCATCAGGTGGAGACAGTAAGATCAAGTTCAGTGAGCCTTGAAATTCTCCATTTTCTTATTCTTCT
Organism: Atriophallophorus winterbourni; assembly: GCA_013407085.1. Classification (NCBI taxonomy): domain Eukaryota; kingdom Metazoa; phylum Platyhelminthes; class Trematoda; order Plagiorchiida; family Microphallidae; genus Atriophallophorus; species Atriophallophorus winterbourni. The sequence goes on from JACCGJ010004349.1 coordinate 16,194, forward strand.
TAATATTTGTATTATTAGTATTATTATCATGTTGCAGATAGCCATTAACATTCTAGTACTCCACTTCATTTTATCGTTACTTTCTAGTAGATTAAGGATGTTGAAACATACAAGAATGTAAAGACATTCGGGTGTGCCTGCCATGTTACAGACGTAATATTACATTGCAACACACGCAGATGTGTGCAATTTTCGAATGGATTACCAAAATTAATTTGAATTTCAAATTACACTTGAGTTGAGTGCAATTAGCGCGAAGATGATGATGAAGTGTGCGGTTGCAATGAGAAAGCACACAATCATGAATATTTTGAATATTTAAATTTAATATTTAATCGAAATAAACATATTTAAACACTTAAAATAGAGTTATAAGTGAAAGTTCTTGATACAACCGAGTGTAACAGTTTTCTTCTGCAAGGTTATGACGCTATACAAAGGTATTGGTTTACCCACTCCTGAGGTTTAATCATCTTTTGAAACTGCGGTATAAGCTATACAAGTATAACGGCAAGCCTACCTCGTGGGAGGAACGAGATCTCAACCAATCGCTACAGAGACATTGTGTGAAACGTACCTCTCAAACTGTTCAAGAATGGAACTACAAGCCTATACCGAGAGTCCAATAATCTTGAAATCTTTTGTGTTTTCGGTGCACATTCAACCAAAATCGACCAATATCGTGTTCTGCTTACATCACCCGCCTTTACACATCATAACCAGTTTCTTGATATTTGTCGCCACCGTGTGGAGAGTGGAAGATTAAGCTCCATGAGCTTTGAATCAGTGGAATAGTAGAAAACTTAGTTAAACTTGAAAGACTGATGGTCAGAATGGCCCATTCTAAATTTGGATTGACGGTCAATACAACAGACAAAAGAGTTCCGATCAAATGAATGAAAATGACCAGTTTTAGTGGTGTTTACAACCCTTACATAACACAACCGGATTGTGGGCGGTTTACCGTCAACAGATGCGGGTAGCAAGATTATGTCCAGTGAAACCTGACACAACGATGATTTAATAAACAAACCTCCACTTTGAAACCAGGGTTCACTGAGGTTTGCACAACAAATCCCGATGTTTAAACACAGCGATTCAAGGTCAAACTTTTAAGACGTTCATGAAAGATGATCGAATTGTGTTCCTAACATTCAAAGCACTTACACAACACAACTGACTGCTCGTCGTTAATCGATGTTATTTAAAACAAAGCGTTGAGATGCAGAATCCCAAAGTGAAAAATTCCACTAAATGATAACGCGTGTGCTGTTTATACAATTTTTGATTGCATTTCATTCTCGGCGAGAAATCTCCACAATAGGAACTTAATCGCTCACATTTATAATTTACCCATAATCCTTTAGTCAATGGATATAGCAAAATAGCATTTTTGGTGGAATACACTGAGTTAATTGACGGTAAGTTCTTTCCTGAGTAACAATTACTACCTAAATCCACTCAACCTAACTTATGGGTTTCGCCTTAACTCTCATTCAAATAAGTTGTTGTCATTGGGAAACCCCACACGCAGTAAAAGTGTCATTATTTTATCAAAGAAGGTTTCTTAATACAGTTTAATTGTCGAACTCGGGTCTGTCCATGCCGATCCCAGAGATTAATTCTCTTCCAATTAATATATTCTTCTGTCTTAGTTTCCTACTATGTGTGGTTTCGGTCAAGGAATCACCATCGATGTACGCTGGTAACCATTTGGGTGCATAGCATTCCGTTCTCCTCACCAGCCTTCCGCACCAAAAGCAATGCACCCACATCAATCATCAATTAACACACGCACGCCACAATCCAACCTGCATTCATGTTGTGTTAGTCATACATGCGATTGATGAATGAAACACACAAGCACTTACCAGATGCAATGTACACGTTTATCAAACAGATCCTCAATGCGTGACTGGCACTTCGAATAACCAGCCACCTAGCGTCTGTCAAATTTGCACACGGGAGGCTGATCGTTTGCGGGGTGGATTTCGAGGTTACGGGATACGAATGGCAATGTTGAAATTCGGCCCAAGAAAAGTTGTGCGTATTCGCTTGTTCCCGGTTGAATGATTGCTTCGGAAGTTTGGGCAAGTTGGGCGTGATGTATGCGTCGATATTTATTGTGTCTGAAGCTTGAATAGTACAACGAAATGGGAATACATTAATTCACAGGTAGATCACGATTGTAGATGTTAAATATACGTAAATTTAAACAGTGTTTCTATGCTGGATATGGATAGATTCTGGGATTACAGTTTATATTATAAAAGGCTGTAGAAATTCACATTCGCATAAAGCAATTAATTAATTATCTTTGTTTTTTTGTGGCTAATAGAATGTCAAATCATATTGTGATAAGATTTCGCTACTACTAGTTTGGAAGAATTAGCTATGGAATTTCATACAGACTCATTTCCCGCGTTCAGAGAGACTCAGTCCTACAATCAAACAAATTGTTGCTTACGAGGAGAGGGTTGCAACTCTGAACCTATTTGACTTTTCGTACCACCACGTCAGGGGTGATTTGATCCTGCTGTTCGACATTCTGCATATAGTGGATCACCCACTTGAACACGGGTGCATCGGGCAAGAAGCACGTGCTAACAGATCTCACAGCTACTAGTTAACCATTCCACACTCTAGATCAAATTGTCGAAGGATCTTCTTTGCTGTCCGACTTTGTTTTGTCTAAAACTATCTGTCCACATACATTATTTGTGCATCAAACCTGAACATGTTCATGGCCGAATTTACAAGTATATGTTAACCAAAACCAAACCTTCAACTCAGTACATAAAGAACTTTTTTTTCTGTTTATGCATACCCAATATCTTTAATCTAAGCTTACTGCAAATTATTTGTTTTTAAACCATCGAAACCCTGAATTACCTTGAAGATGACGCCGTGGAATAGTATAATTAACAAAGGAAGCAAAGAACAATGGTTTTCGAAACTTATCATACACACCCGCTATTTGGCTAGCTAACCACCTGCTGTGATATCTTTACGTGAAATCTGTTTGCTATTTCCGAATACGTTGATGAAATGAGCTTACATATTTTGTACACTTGAAATTTTTATCAATATTCGCAGTGTTAATCCATCGTAACAACGTAGCAAATAAGCATTCTGAAAATAAATGTTTTATCCAAATAAAAAATTTATGCTATAAAAAATTTGCTGCACGAACAGATACAGTGACAGAAATGAAGTTGATGAGAATTGAGAACGATGGTTCTCGATAAAGTTCTGATGTTGAAACACCCCGCCAAAATGCGAAACATGTGCTGGAAATATGAGTAGCACCATCAGTCGGAGTCAAACACAGTGTGTCTGTATTAACTCAAGTCACATTTGCATTATTTTTAGTTAGCCAATCAAATGCTACCCTCGGAGAGCACAGTCCAATTTGTGCACTGAACCTATGACAACAGACAGACTGATGAGATAAAGATCCATTGACTCATTTGCTTACATGCTGTGTAGGACGTTAGATGTTTTAATGTATTGTGGTGCTCACATCCCCATCCCTTACACACCACTACCGGTTTCTGGCTGTTTGCCGTTTTCAGGTGGAGACAGTTAGATCAGGTTCACTGAGATTAGATGTTTTAGTTGGTCAAACTCAGTTGACCAGTTAGCTGTGTGCACATTTGATTCATTGGGACTATTGAATTTCGATGGTAAATTCGAAGGCCAAAATGACGGAATATCTGTCCAAACTCATGCTCAAGTGTGGGCTCATGTGATTGAACAGGTTGGTCTTACCAACCTTACCCAACAATGGCTTACAGCGCAACTTGTTTACCGTGATCAAGTTATTTCTACCAGCCATTGTTATTTTATCTGCCTCAGCAGTTACAGCTCTCTCACGCGCCATCTAACTCCACGGGGTGGCTTACAACCGAACAGTTCTTTGCTAATAATTGTAAAAATATTAACAATAGTAATATCAATAACAATCCTAATAATATTTCAAGAGCATATTCAAAGGCAATTTACTTTAACGCTTATGGATTGTAGGCCATGTCAGCGTCGTAAATTGTTCCACTGAAAATACACAAACAATAGCAAACTCGCTTTTTAGATAAATGTTGATTACATGGACTTTGTCACAAAGCTGGAATAGTTTGACATTTACGTTTTACAATTCACAATGGCTGCCAGTTGTTTCACGCAACAAAACAATTTTTTCAAATTTTTCACGCTGTTTCGTTTGGTAAATACATTGCCCTGGAAGCGGATGAAAGAGTACAAAAAACTGTTCCCGCTGCTGCCATCTAGACCCCTGCTGAAGAAAAATGCGACGTTTCAGAAAATTCATCTTACCGCTTTGAAACACATTTAATTGATTTACATTATTGTGATAATATTATTGTGATATTGTTAATTTATCAAGAATCGAGTACTTGATTCCTCTTTGGATAACAGGCTTAATTATTAACTTTCGTTTTTAAACGTAGCTGCTTTCATTTCCTGTGTGAATCGTTTCGCAACGTGTAAGAGTTAAATCAATAAATCAATATTTTCATTTGTTTTAATCGATACAACTTTGGCAGCCACGTGTGACTGTGTAAAATATATGGCCTTGCGTCCAACTTTCTGGCCAAATCAAATGTATCACTGCTGATTATCACGTGATCAATTATTCGATTGTCACATGACTAGTTTTATGCTTGTCAGATGCTGCGGACCGATAGCTATTCCCGGTTTCGTTGCAGACGCAGTTTAGGGCGGTTATTTTTATCGGCACACATTTTGCACATAAGTAGTTTGCGATTCACCCAAATTAGCAGTCATATATTAAAGTTCAATCACTAGGGGGATGGCAGGCATAAATAATTAAATACAATGTCTTACGAGAGACTGCTGTGGGTCCCAACACAATGCGAATCTCAGCGATTCGGCGCAAATTCAAACCGAAATCAATGAGTATCCAGTTTGGGTTACGCGCCCGTTCCTCCCATTGAAAGCATGTTGGTTCAGGCAGATAGAAATCCTGGTCCACAGCGAAGTTTGGTGAAACATTGGGACCGAGCGAACTGGCATAGACAGATGCGTTGGTTGGGCGAATGGAATACAAATCTGTTAAGAATACGTGGCAGGTGTAAATGGGAAACGAGCTCGGTTGTTAGACAACATTTGCACATGTAATGACTAAGCAAGTGGTGTATTGATGTACATATGGTGAACGCTTTCACTCATCAACGAATTATCACTTCCTCAAAGGCACAAAAATGTTATAATTAACAAAGTGAGGTGCAGATTTATGTAATTGTGTACTTTTGTTATTGGACTGGAGGAATATAACTATTGTTAATCAAATATACATGTGAACATTTAGCTCTGAATGTTATAATACATGGCGTGTGTTTTTAGGTTTGTTCAGTTTTAAAACTTGCCAAACCCTTAGGGATTATAGGACCGGTGAATATCTTTGGGTTCATTCATAATTTGTTCTATAGATGATGCGCTGCCCTTTGTTTCACGAGGTGTTAATTTGTCACAGTTACTTCCCGAAACATTGTTTGTACCTTTTGGTACCTGGGTACAATGTGGTTCAGGTTCAAACTCACTTCATTGAGTTTGCAACCGCAATTGTCATATTAATGCGGTGTTACCCTTTGGAGAACATGAAGAAAACAGTCATACAATATTAATTATTTCATCGGAAATTCCTCGAACTTATGCTGAAGGTTCAATGTGAGTTGATTTTGGCAAGCTAGGATTATATGCGGAAAAGAGGAGAAGAAAAAGAGAAGAAGAAAAAGAGAAAGAAGAATGTAGAAGCTTCATTCGAAAATATTCGAAATTTTAGCTTTACCTAATGTTTAATATCAACGAGATAAATGTTTTCTTAATTGTGCATCGACTACATCCTTTCTACAGAGATGTATTGAGTCAAAAGGGAGAAAAATACTCTGATATCGTGTTGTTCGAGATGGCAATTTGATGATTTTCAATCGAGTAGTTGAAAAGATTGTGATTTAACTAGTTCAGTTTGTAATAGGCTGGAGTTATCGGCGTGAATATTGTTAGTAAGTCGTTCAAAAGTCCGAAAGTGTTGCTTCGTTATAATTTCCAAGATGCATACGATGAAGATTGAACTTGCACGAGAAATAATTTCGAGAATATACTCAAATATATTTGAGGCCGATCGGAATTCGTAGTGATGTAATGAGCCGTAATAGGACATTTTTGGTTACGATTTGTGTTTGAAACTGGAGCTTCGTCAGACGAATGTTATCAGCACGAACTGGGTCCAGGTTTAAAATGCCTTTAATTTTTGATTTAAAGTCAGAATTTGTAAATACGAGGTATATGACGTTCGAAAAGCCGAACGGAAGCATACGATTCACTGAAGAGCTAATTTTCTGCTTGGGTAAATGAGGATTTAATCCGTCCGTACTTTCCGTTAAATTTCCGGTACCTAACTATTTCTAAGGTACTTGAGTCAGTCAAGCGAGAGAGAGATAGATCAATGGAAGCAACCTTTCCTGTATGCCGAGTAATCCCAAAATTACTTTGTGTCTGCAAGTCTGAACAATTGTAATCTACCTCCGTGCTCAAGTATGCATTTGCTACATGTGTGTAGATAAACTAGACTATAAAGCAAATGCTACTTCTATTACAAATAGGAGATTTCGAAGCTTCCTTTATAAGCGGTATGTGATAAAGCGCCAGATGGAAAATAAATCCATTTGTAGTTT
>JACCGJ010004350.1:0-16339 GCA_013407085.1 Atriophallophorus winterbourni
TTAGCAACATGTGTTATTGTTTAACCTGAATTGCAGACTAATTTCAATCAGGCTCACAAAATCAATGTAATTCAAAGTACAAAAGGATCAAGTTAACAAAGTTATACTTGAATGCCACTGTTACATAGGGTTCATAAAACGAACCACTTATCCACTGTTTCAAGGCTCACTGAACCTAATCTCACTGTATCCACCTGTTGACGGCAGACAGCCAGAAACCGGTAGTGATGTGTAAGTGCGGGGGATGTGAGCAACACATCACTTTGGTTATCCATAAGCGCCTTGAGTGATTGACCAAGAATCACTTTGTGATTCTGTGTTTTAACATCGTGGTTCGTTGTAAGAACGCTATGTAACAGTGGCCTTCAATTATAACTTTGTTTACCACTTATCCACTGTTTCAAGTCTCACTGAAACTAATCTTACTGTCTCCACCTGATGACGGCAAACAGCCAGAAACCAGTAATGGTGAGTACGTGTGGGTATTTAAGCAACGCATTACTTTGATCAAGTTTAGCTATTCATTCTGTGTTTGCTTTGACTATGTGTTAATCGTTCTTAAGTTGCATTAAACAATAGAGAGCACATTTTTTGCTTTCAGATTTTACATTGTTGCATACACATTTCACGATTTTGCACGAATTCTAACAATCCATTTTAAAGATTAGGAGTTGAGAATGACGTCATGTTTATTTTAATATGCAAATTACACTTTTGTTAAATTGGCTGCATGTAGTGTAAGTTTGACAAACCGTGAAAATTACAGTCGGCTTACTTGTGAACGTGTGACCCAGTATTCCAAGTAATAGCAGCAGAGCGAGGAAGACCACACATAATGCGACCGGCATGAAGACCAAGAGAATCGTTGAAAGCTTCATGAGGAAACTTTTCACGTTTACGTGTGCTTTGTTTAAATTGGGTCGTATATTTTCCATACTTTTATTGATTGCTTTTCGAAAATATTCTGAGGCACTTTTAACCAGATCAGTGAACGCTTTACCAGAGTCCGGCTGAAAAAGCATGAAAAGTGATTATTGATTTTGTAATTGCCGACACCCAGATATCTCACAGACGGTTTCCGTTTGTCTGCTCCCATCAGGCAGGTGTATTCCTAATCGTGCCTTGAACCAGTTAATTCACAGTCACCTATTATCGATAAAGTCAAACATTTTATAATCATTTAAACACTAAATACCTATCCGTACGTTGGATAGCGTAGTTCATAGTTACATGAATCAATCAATTTTGCAGTCCACATTCTTGTTCAAGGAACGGTCAATGTTATTCTCATTATCTGGTATCATGTTCTGCAAAATCTTATAAAACTAAGGTAAATTGATTCCCATTACACGGTTTTCTATATTGAATACTCATCGTTCGCTCCTGATTATTACCAAAGCTACCTATTGAACTTTATTTACTGTAATTTTACCTCGAATTTTGTGTACTTTACGTGCTATTTTTATTGCATTTCTATTTTGCGCAGATCCTGTTTATGCTGCTCATACTGCTCTCAATCGGTAGTGGTGTGTGTGTGTGTGAGGGAACTACACGTAAATTAGTATTTTCATGTTAGATATCATTTTTTAACACGTTCCTCCATTACATTTTTTGTGAAACGTTTTTTCACAAGCATTTGAATCTATCAAAATATCAATATTCATTAAACATTCTTACAAAACTAAGTAAATTTTCTCATTAACATTTTTTATAACAGGCCATTGGTCCCACACCCCAAAAGGTTTCTTTTGTAACGGGGAGTTCTTTTATCAAATATATTTGAATGGATGATTTGCAAATGCGAGGTGTGTGAGCAATCCTGGACATCGTCTCGTTATTATGAAATGTGCAAGTTTCCACAGCTATTTATTCTCGGTGTATACCAATTTATTAATCGTTTTTCGAAATTTAACTCCGTATATTCTAAAATTAAGCGTTTCGTTTGTTTTCTGATAGAGATCCAGTATCGATCCACATCATCAAATTCAGTTATGTGCCAGCACGATCGACGTCTTTCTAACAGCCTGAATGAAAAAATTACTACAGTCTGTAATGGTTTTGGTCTTCTCTTGGTTGAATTATGCAACTGGTGACGTTGATTGTGTATGTGGCTTCCGAAATCTTATCACTACACTATCGATGAACCCTACACGATTTGTAGATATGAGCAAGTTGATCAAAACAATCCACAAACATGATTGACGTATGATTCGCAATCGATGATCCCGTTGCTAAATGGCGTGTGTTTTAAATATCATATCATACCAAACAAAAACGGTGAATCGTAAGATAACAGTTTTAATTCCTTAATTATTTGTGATTCAAGCCAAATAGTCAGTCTCCCTGATCGGTGTTTAGTAAACAAACCTTTTCTAGCACCTGATGAACTTTTGGCTGAATCAATCTAAGTGTCGTAAGAAAAACGGTCGGATTCATCAATAATTCCAGCTCGTGTTTTGCTTTTTCAAACTGTGCAACTATGGCATCGTTGCTGATTGTCGCGGGAAGATCCACCCTCTGAAGTGTAACGCGGGGAGTACGCGATCAGTATTAATTTAATAATAATGTAATAAAAATCATGATTTAATGATTTATTTCTAATAGACTCTGTTGGCCATTTGGTAACAGGAATGGACAATTTACTGTATTAGGCTTTATAAACATGTCGGCAGTTAAGATTAACAATCACCGTCGAATTCGTTACAAATTTGATCCTGCTAGTTTATGTTGATTTACCGAATTTCAGGTTTGTTCATGTTGAATTTCAGACCGAGCACAGATTCTATCTGGTTGTTGGAAATCTCACATACAAGTATTCAACGAACATATGCGAACACATGTGTTTAATAGATAATCTATTGACGTAAACATATCAATATTGAGTTTGGCTCCCTTGCATTTTGAAGATACAAGATGCAACATTTATGATGAAAAAAGCAAACAGCTGTACAATATCACGGGGTATATGTATAAAGTTTAAACAAATCGTACTCTTATTTTTGCACCCATGTGATTTGAAGCAAAATTGAAAATATTTCCAAGTTGGAAATGAGTTGGAAAAATGTCAGACGGAAATTAGTTTGGCCAAATTTGTTTTTCCATTTCGTGCGTTTAGCGAAAGCGCTAAGAGGTTTCAGTAAACTGGAGCTACCACAGTATTATTTCACATAAAGATCGTAACGTTTCTTTGAATATAACTTCATTCCTTGAGGGCACAACTTTTGACGGTAAACTGTTCCACAGAAAGCATACACGGACTGTGTAAACGTTCAGGCGACAGTTTAATCGGGTGATAATGTGACTGCGTATTGAGATATTACAACCAATTTTAAACAGATGCCAGAGTAAGCAGGACTCCGTATGATTTATTCAGTATGTCAGTATTAGATCAGCTCGGATGTGCGTCTGCTCGATGGTGCACTGTCCGAGTCTAGTCAGACGCCGCTCAAAGGTTTGAATACACAATCCAGAAACCATTTTAGTCGCCTTATGATGAATCAATTCCAGCAGCAAGGTGCCTTTCCCAAAAATGGTATGCTTGGTGGCATTTATATTGGCTCAAATGAAGAAGATGATATCTTCAGGTTGGGTCGTCTGGATGAATAATTGTAAAGTATTTTCTCCTAATAAGGCACAAAACATTAAATATTCTAAGCAATTTCAGAGTTCAAAATCAAGATTTATCTATTTTTATATCGAAAATATATTCAATAGTCGGACCACTTAATATAGTTCAATTTAAATATAACGATATTTACATTGAAGCCGAAATAAACAAAGTTGCAACTCCATTTTCACACAGAATTAAAGAGTAAAATTTGGATGAATGCAGTTTACCAAATACTGTTTAAGATTATCAATTAAAATTAATTTACAAACTAAAAATGAGGAAAATTCAAACACACTTCTGGATTTGAGCAGATATGCGAGTTTTCGTTACACGTTGCCAATAAATCGGCATTCAGACGGTCATACTCGGCTACCAAATCACTGTGACGCGCTTGCAAATCGTTTACGACTTCAATTAACTTCGTCATCGCACCACGCGAATTCGTGGAAATCGATGCGATCTTCTGCAGAACGGGAGCGCCGTCATTTATCAACTTGTCGAAATCGATTTGCTCTTCAATATTCGTAACCATAGCACTAAAGGCTTTGGAATCAACATCCTATATTTGATAAAAAATATGGGGGAGGAAGAAATTGATTTGCACGTGTGAAGAAACAAGTTACTTGTGTTATTATTAGATACAACGTTTTCCAATGCACTTTTTTGCTAATGATCATCGAGGTTACCGTTTGGCCAAATGACGGTAGTTCGGGATTCAATAAATAATTTATTTTATTCTAGATCCCATTGTATTCGTGATACGTATAATGGTATTCAATCAATCGTGTTTATCATACTATACCGTTTAGACACAGCGCATATTAGAGAAATTGTTTATCTGCACCAAGCGTGCCGCGGTCCGCAATCACAATACCCCAACGCCCCCCTCAAACTTACCAGTAGCTATTTTGTGTTAAATTGTGCTGTTCAAATCCGTACAGCGGGACAACTAGGTTTTGATCAATGACACGTAGAAAATTTCAAGTAATTTCGGCTTTTGAGCTGATCATATGATCCCTGCTTAAACTTTAAATCCGCTGACATCAAGTAGATACAGCCGGCTAGTGCCCTAAACATAGTTGAAACCAAGTTGATAAATAGACATTGGGTCCGGATACAACTGACCCTACATGATGAGTGCAAACAGCACGAGACCGGTCATGAGGTGTGTTTGTGTGATGGAAATGCATGCTATTGAGCTTTTTCCAGTCAAAATATGTTATCATGTTATTCATATACCCAGCAACAAATAAGTATTTATACACTTAACCTTAAACAAATTTTGAATCTCTATATTAGCAGCGCAATACAAACAATTTCTCAAGATGTTTTTAGAAAGGAAAGCATTTTAAAATTATTTTGGTTGCTCTTGTCTCGTGTTTTTCAATCCGCACTGGTGCTTTGTGATCTCATCTCGTGAGCACTAGTGTGCGCTAAAATTTCAATTCACAGTCATATCTCGAGTGTCGCACAATGGCTAATAGATATCGTCTGTCCGTCTTAAGTTTTGTGGTCCAATCATCACTTGGTTGAAAATTTAAGGAAGAGAATGCTTAACTGCACTACAGTGATTATTCAGATTTGTCGAAGATTAATTATGGCCTCAGAGCATGTTAGCCAACTGGTGAACTCATATGCTGCAGTGTTTCGTTTTCATGAATTTGGACATAAGCGTCACCACGTGGATTTTATAACCATAGAAGAAAGATGTAAGTGAAATCTGATGCCTTTCTGACAATCGGAGCAATTGTGTAACGTCAAATTTTGGGTAATCAAATTTTATTTGCCGAGCCGAAGCATGACATTTGTCGGTCAATTTGAGGGCAACCAACACGAATCTATCAGCAAGGCGTAAGCACAGGTTGCGCCAGCGATCCGAAATGCTTGTCAGTTTAGCATCACTATGTTAATTGATCGCTTAGCATTGACTTTTTGATGTTGAATGGATTTCGAAAAGCTTAAAAGATAAATGGCGCGCGCAACGGTGAAATCCAGAGGGTAAAAATGAATTTCCGTTTACCATCAAGTGGAATAACTATTTAAAAATAGCATCCCACTTTTTGGCATACTGCGTAGTTACGAATTTATCATTCAGAGTCATAGTTAGGTGTTCTCATCGATAACACCGAATGGGTTGTTTTTCTCCAAATTAGTTGTCTTTCGGTAATATAGGCAAATTGTATGCTAAATTCGTACAGATCCGGCTACAAGTTTTGGCTGATAGAATTTACTCCGCATTACAATGCAGCTTCCGTTGGGGACGATCAACGGTTGAAAAGATTAACTCCCTGACACAACTTCAAGAGAAGTGTCGGGAACAGCGTATGTCATTATATGCTGTTTATAATCATTTAACGGAGGCATGCAACTACGACAGTATGGAGTGTCTTTTCAAAAATATTGATCTGATAGGCTGCCTCATAATACTGCTCAAAATAGGTATTTCGTTCTAATCAAACATAAAGTGCTCAGCCCATTTGAACGGTTTCAGTGCAGAAGCTTTCGAAATTCACCAAGGCGTCAAACAAGGGTGTGCTCTTAGTCCCACTTTGTTCGGCATTTTCTTTGCTCTGCTTCTGAAACACGCTTTTACAGCAAGAACATTGAGCATTTACCTACACACATGAAATGACAGCAAGCTTGTTAACTTGAACCGGTTGAGAGCATAAACCAAAGCACGGAATGTGATCATCCGTGACCTGCTGTTTGCGACGATGCTGCCTTTATTTCTCATTCCCAAGAACACCTACAGTCGCTAATGGACTGTATTTCGTCGGCGTGCAAAGATTTTAGGCTAATAATTAGCATGAACAAAACCAAAGTTTTTATTGAAGGGATTGCAACGCCTCCAATCATCACAATTAATAAAAGCTGGCAAAAGTACATCATTTCATATATCTTGGTTCAACCATAGCAGGAAAACCACTCATCGGGCACGGAAAGTGATCAGCGGTTTGGCAGTGCAATTTTCATTTTGTCCCGATTGAAATGTCGTATTTAGAATAAAGAGAAGTAGATTGTAAAGCTAAAAATGATGGTACACTGCTTTTCTGTACGGCAGTGAAACATGGACCACCAAGCTGAATGCTTTCCATCTACTAAACATTCGTAGTTTCCTGCACGTATCGTGGATGGACAAAGTGATTAATGTTGAATTGCTTACAAAAACTGATCTAGAGAGCACGTTCACCGTTCTACGACAACGCCACCTTCTGGGGCTTGGCCACGTATACAAAATGGGAAATTCCAAAAAATCTACTCTTTTGTCAGTTGCAATCAGGAAATCGACCATTAGGTAGACCGCGCCTGCGGTACGAGGATGCTTGCAATAAGGATATGAAAGCTCTTGGCATTGACCACACGAGTTGGGAGGAACTTGTTCTTGACCACTCACGTTGGAGGTTTTGTTTAAAGCGTTGTCTTCAAGCTTGGGGAAATGCAGATACGTCTCTTGGCTGCTCAACGCAGATCACGCAGTCAGCACGCAACTAACGCCCATCGACTGAGTTCTGTCTGTCGTTGCAAGCGGTGCGGTAGAGATTTTCCCCCGACTCGGACAGCGTTGTCATTCAAAAAGCTGTAGAACATGAAAATTCGTGCGATTGTGATGTACATCCATGGACGACATCGACCGAAGGATGCCAACATCATTACTAAATTTCCCTTATTTGGTTTCTCTCCATAGGCTCTCAAGCTCCGTCCGTAGAAATGAAAAGGTCCTATACATATATATTCCTAGACCTATGTACGTGGTCGGCCAGCTTCCGTGGATGCCAACCGTAAATTTATATCACAGGCGGATGGCGAATTCATGTTCCGCAGTGGTTCGAATGACGAAACGGTTCGATTCGGAAGAACAATCAATACAGTAAAAAAGTATTTTGCAAGCAGTGTTTACACGCGTTACCTCTTCGTCCGCCTGTAGATGACGGTATTAACAGTGCCTTCAAAAATAGAAGTCAAGGGCAAGTACTTCCTAACTCGTAGGGTCATTGTAAAGAGCATTCATATACCCTCTGTAAAAGTCTTTGTACCGCAAGTGCGATTTGCTCAACATTCGATTAATTCCATTCAACTCCCCATAGAATAAATATATTTGTAAACGACCATTTACTATTCTGTGCATATGAGACAGGTAGTGTCGACCTCGCTGTCTTATTAAAGTGAACATATTCTGTAGACCAGTTTCAAAAAGTGCTTTTGCTTGTTTGTCTTTGTAATCTATGTTCATGATCCGACTGATGGTCCTTAAACGGAAAGCCTTTAGCTTACCTCCGCGTCTTGGGTGGATAGTCCAGATTTCTTTGCCATACGGTACTCATGGACCGTATATAATTATTTTTTCTTCAAGATCAGCTAGCAATTGGCCCACAAATGAGAGTTCAATTGGGACGAAATAAAAATCAACAATGTGCTCCCAAGGTCCGATAAATAATGCACATTATCAACATCGGTCGCAATTTAGGACGCACTGTCAAATGGCTGCAATTTTCAAGAGCTTTTAAATACTTCTTTGTCTCGCATTCTGATGGAGGTTCATTATTATATTTTTCATTAAGTGCACTACGGTGCGGTGGAGGAATTGTTTGCTAATTTAACTAAACACAACCGTGGGCAATTTAGGATCCAGAAACGTTTTTTTTTAATTTGAAAACATTTCACTGCTGAACCTTTGTGTTCATACAATTTTGAAATTCGTCGATGTAATACTTACCGCTGATGCAGTGAGAGCGGAAAGCAATGAATTGGAAAATTCTGTTTGCAGGGATCCCACTCCTTCTTCGAAAAATTCTGAAAACTCGGTAGCGATGCGGTCGCTCCTGCCCACCAGATTTACACCCAAATCCTGTCGGTTTTCATGTGGTGAGACATAACGCATCACTTGTCCAAACGATCCACACGCGGATCCAAAGAAGATTATCAACAAAACGGCCGATGCGATAGAACACGCGTACAGAAACATTAACATCGGCTGATGAGACTGAAAGTTGAGAATAATTTGAAACTTCCATTGATAGATTGATAAGAATGATCCAAATTAGGTTAAATGCTGACACCCACATCAGGGAACATAACAAAGAAGGAATGATTTTACAAATTGATTATCTTTTGGGCATATGCCCAAACGGACGCACTACGGCATTCGTATAAAATATTTCCACAAGCTAAAATTAATGAATCTTGAACACTGAGTTCCATAATCAATACTCATGCTACGCAGATGATGATTTTTGAACGGCAATTCCACTCGGTAGTAATAAAAGAATTTATGGGTGTTTATCATCGTTTGACCCTGTATCTATGTGAGCGCCGTTCAGCGCTCTTTCTTCACTGCTTGATGGTAGCACTTTGAAGTTTGTGTCTCATCATAGGTATTTCTAATGAAAATTTGTCTCATATAAATCCATTTCAAATCCATTGAGGGTGGTTCTTGTTGCAGCCACTGTTTTCTATTCTAGTGACATGATTTTCCCGGATAAGTTGAAAATAATTTGAATAATCATACAAAAAGGTAAAATGTGATTTTGATCACCGAAAAACTAATACAAAATGCAGAAATTGTTACCCTTATTTTATCTGTAGTATTTCCACTCCAAAATTCCCGTGTGCGTAATGATTCTTCAATCATCGCAGTGTTTGTATCCCGGCGTCTTTTTGTCCGATACCACAAAACAAACAGCAATATGGTTGACGCAGTCTGGATCAATCCAAAAATCAATAATATTGCGAACATTGCTGAAACCTTCCGAGGTTCCACTTCTGGTTGCGTTTGCAGAACGTGGCGATAGATCAGTGTATTCGGAGTGTTGTTGAATATCAGCTCATTTGTCGTGGCTGACGGAGCATTCAAAATTTCGTCTAACCTGGATTCAATTAGCGGTTCGCTTGATTCTTTGTAAACGGGTCGAAAAATGTAATTCAATATTCCTCCGTAACGGCGAGGCACAATATAGTGGCATAATTCCGAAAATATTTTAGCGATTCTGTCTGATATATTTTGATGTGTCATTTTTCACTGAGATATTAGTTCACCAGGTTGAACTGTGGATTATGTTAGGAAAATAATTATTTGTGAATGGAAATCAATTCAAGTTTTTCGTGAACCGTCGGTAAATATGTGAAAAATGAAAACTTACGACTTCTTAGATCAGCTAGATATAAAGTCCAACAGACTGCAAGGCATTGTGCAAACGACTATTGGACTGAAATAAGCCTCAATATACAAAAAGCTGCGGATAATGGAAATTTTCACGGTATGTATGATGGGATCAAGTGAGAAATTGGCCCAAACAAACTTAAAAAGGCTCCCATTTAGTCTGTATCTGTTAACCCGTTTGTCGACAAGATGGAAAGATGGGTAGAGCACTGCTCCTCGCTCTACTCCAGGGACAGTACGGTCTACCGCATGCACTCGAAAATGTCGAGCGGTTGCCAACCATTGGATATCTAGATACCCCTCCTACTCTTGATGAGCTCAATAGGGCAATAGACCGCTTAGCGAATGGGAAGGCCCCTGGAGTTCCACCTGAGCTCATCAAATGCGGTAGAGCAGCATTATTACAACCTTTTCACGATTTGCTTCTGCACTGCGGACAGGAGGGGATGCGAGACACAAAGATCATCACGCTATTTATTAATAAGTGTGACTGAGACGACTGCATCAATTATAGAGGAATCTCCCTTCTGAATGTTGTAGGCAAATTGTTCGCTAAAGTCTTACAGATCCGGCTACAAGTTTTAGCTGATAAAATTTACTCCGAATCTCAATGTGGCTCCGGCAAGGGAAGATCAACGGTTCACATGATGTTCTTCCTGCGAAAACTTCAAGAAAAGTGTTGGGAATAGCGTATGCCATTATACGCTGTTTTTATTGATTTGACTAAGGCATTCGAGTACGTCAGCAGGGAGGGTCTTTTCAAAATACTTCATCTGATAGGCTGCCACAAAAAACCGCTCAAACTCTTTATTTTCTTCCACTCAGACATGACGGGCTCAGTCCATTTTAATGGTTTAAGTGCAGTAGTTTTGATATTCAAAAAGGCGTCAAACAAGGGTGCGTTCTTGCTCCCACGCTGTTCGGCATTTTCTGCATCTGCTCTGCTTCTGAAACACGCCTTTGGAGCAAGAACATTGAGCATTTACCTACACAAACGAAGTAATGACAAGCTTTTTAACTTGAACCGGTTGAGAGCACAAACAAAGGCACGGAATTTGATCTTCCATGACCTGCTGTTTGCGACGATGCGACCTTTATTGCTCACTCCCAAGAGCAACTCCAGTCGCAAATTGTCTGTTTTTCGTCGGCATGCAATAATTTGGGCTAAGATTCAGCACGAGCAAGAACAACGTCCTTGTTCAAGGGACTGTATCTCTTCCAATCATTACTGTTGGGAACTGTCAGCTTGCAAAAGTACATCATTTCACATATATTGGTTCAACCATTGCGGATAACCTCTAGCTATACACGCAAATTGATAAGCGGATTGGCAGAGCAGCTTTTATTTTGTCCCGATTGAACTCTCGTGTTTGGCTTAACCGCAAACTGACTGTAAAGACAAAGATGATGGTATACAACGCGTGCGTATTAAATGCTTTACTGTACGGCAGTGAAACTTGGACCACCCACGCAAGACACGAACAGAAGTTAAATGTTTTCCATCAACGAAGCATCCGTCGTATCTTGAACATATCGTGGATGGACAGTGACTAACGATGAAGTGTTTTCGAAAGCTGGTCTACACAGCATGTTCACCCTATTGAGACAGCGCCGCCTGCGCTGACTTGGTCATGTCTACAGAATGGAACATGGTCCTATTCTGAAAGATATACTCTATGGTGAGTTGCAATTAGGAAGTCAACCATTAGGCAGACCGCACTAGCGGTACAAAAACGTTTGCCAAAGAGACATGAAAGCTCTTGGCATTGACCCGGAGAGTTGGGAAGAACCTGCTCTTGTCCGCTCACTTTGGAGGCATTGTGTAAAGCGTCGTCTGCAAGCTGGGGAGGAGCAGATACTGGCTGCTGAACGCTGATCACGCCGCCGGCGTGTAACTGATGCCCTACAACAGAGTTCTGACTATAGATGCAAGCGCTGCAGAAGAGATTTTTACTCCAACGTTTACATATGTTCACCTATTCGAGAACATAAGGAAGCACACCAATTAATGCTGTTGTGAAAAATGGAACGCAACCATAATAACTATACAAAATCATGAACGCAAAAGTGAAAGTCAAATCAGGTAATTTTGCCGCCCAGAATGGTGAAAAACTCACTGAGACAGCTGGGAAACCGCAAACGCTCTCGCGATTAATTACTCTAATTTTTTCGTGCCAATTGTTTTCCGGGAACGTTGTGAGTATTCAGGCGACTGAGGAATCGAAAAATTGTGCGACATTTTCATAAATCTAGAGACTGTCGCAAGTCTATGGCTCAAACCGAATGTAAGAAAATCACAGGTGCGGATATTAATACACAGGATGTGATAAGATTCTGTCATCGTCAGCTTTGCGAACCTCTTTCCAGCCTGTTTAAATTCGTTGCTTAAGGGAGTGGCACCAAAAGATTTGAAGCATGGCGCGATAGCACCTATCTTCAAAGGCGGCTACCGATCTGACGCCGCAAAATATTGTCCGGTGACTCTATTGCCGACTATTGTAAACGTCGTGGAACGTATAGTCTCAGAAAGATTAGTTTCAAACTTATAATAACGTAATTTGTTTCACGCCAGCGCAGCATGTATTATGATCTCATCTCCTCATTGCGTTAGACAACTGGACGAAGGAGCTGGATAGAAATTCTGACATTGACATATGTTACTTAGACATTCCTAAAGCTTTCGAGAAAGTCAATAACTGTTTGGTTTATCAAAAACTGATACGTTCATGAATATGTGAACCACTTTCAAGATAAGCGGATGCTGATCATACATCCTCTACTAATTGAGTACAAACGGCATGTGGTTGGTCTTGAGGGGTTGTGACGGAAAAGCGTTCCAATACATATATTGGAGTTAGTTCATTTAATGTGTAAAACGTTCTCAAAATTGTATGGGTTAAACCAAAGTTTACATTATTAAACCACATAACTCACACAATATTGTCGATATCTCTTGAACCACGTTGTAACGTTAACTACACTGACGAAATATTTATCGTAGGATGTACATCCGACTGTCCAATCAGCAATTAGTACATCGCATTCAGCTAACTAAATTGTGTTGTGCTGGTTTCCGAAATATTGTTTGGAATTTGCAACTTTCATTTTGAAACGTGAATTGTGCGAACACTTCATAACATAAAATGCACTTTGATTATCGATCTCACTTGGGCATATGTGCAGACTATGCGCGCTGGTAACAATTTAAATATTAATATCTAGTTTCAGTAGCACCTGATTTTACCGGGAAGTAAGTATAGGCAATGAAATAACGTGTCAGTCATGAAAATCATTGAATTGGCCGGTATGGCAGTCCGAGTCCCGCTTTAAAATCAGAAACCGTTTAGAAAACACTAAAATTTGAATAAATCAAGCAAGATTTTTGAAACAGACTTCCTTGCTGACCACAACTAGCTAGAATCTTTAGAGTATTTGTAATGCATATCTCAATGGTTTTTGTCAAAGTCGTCATTTCCATAGTTATCTTAATAACATTAACCCAAATCTGAGACTACAACCGTTGTTTAAGTGCAAAATTACAACAGCGGTATACAAACTATGGTCTACCGAATTCAAAGAAGCTGCATCGACGTACACATCCACACATCATAAAACGATATTTGATTTGACACCGAACTCTGGGTTCCAATGGGCTGTGTTCACAACATCAAATACACACTCGCCCCATCATACCACACTACATCCATTTGGCAAGCTGAGGACACGTTTACTATGTTTAATGTTCCTATAATCGTGTACTAATGTGGCGTTTATTTTAACGAAAGCAGGCTGTCCAAGCAGCCAACCAACGATTATACACCATTGATAAGTGTGTAGCGGGTGAACAAAGTTACGTGTTGCTCACATCTCCGAAAATTACACTCCACTAACGGTTTCTGGTTGTTTTCCGTCATTAGGTGGAGACAGTAAGATTGGGTTTAGTGAGCCTTGAAACAGTGGATAAATGGTAAACAAGTGTACACTTGAATGCCCCTGTTGCATAGGGTTCGTACAACGAACCACGATGTTCAATAACAGAATCACATAGTGATTCATGGTCAAGCACTTTAGGCGCTTTACACTCCACTACCGGTTTCTGGCTGTTTGCCGTCATCAGGTGGAAACAGTAAGATTAGGTTCAGTAAGCCTTGAAACAGTGGATAAATGGTAAACAAGTGTACAGTTGAATGCCACTGTTGCATAGGGTTCGTACAACGAACCAGGATGTTAAAACACAGAATCACATAGTGATTCGTGGTCAAGCACTCAAGGCGATTATGGATGGCCAAAGTAATGTGTTGCTCACATCAACGAAATTACAATCCACTACCGGTTTCTGGCTGTTTGCCGTCATCAGGTGGAGACAGTAAGATTGGGTTCAGTGAGCCTTGAAACAGTGGATAAATGGTAAACAAGTGATACTTGAGTGCCACTGTTGTATAGGATCCGTACAACGAACCACGATGTTCAAACACAGAATCACATAGTGATTCGTGGTCAAGCACACAAGGCTCTTATGGATGACCAAAGTTATGTGTTGCTCACCTTCCCCGAAATTACACTCCACTACTGGTTTCTGGCTGTTTGCCGTCATCAGGTGGAGACAGTAAGATTGGGTTCAGTGAGCGGTGAAACAGTGGATAAATGGTAAACAAGTGATACTTGTATTCCACTGTTGCATACAACGTACCACGATATTCAAACACAGAATCACATAGTGATTCGTGGTCAAGCACACAAGGCGCTTATGGATGAACAAAGTTATGTGTAGCGGGTGTGTTAGACTTAAGCTGGATGTGACAGCCAACTTATCGCAACATTCGGTCCAACATTAACCACGTTACCCCCCGCATTGCACACCTGCACATTGATTGTGTCTTGATTCATCCCTGAGGTCAACCTGTCCAAAGGTCATCCCGTTCACCCACGAATCCAACAACACAAGGGAAGCCGATTAGTCATAGAAGTTTATTATTCACAAGTCAAATAGCAATACACAGGCTTATCTTATATTGGCAAATTATACAACCACAACACTGATACTCAAGCATGTCTGTCACCGTTGTCACTACGATCTTTTTTGTCAATCTATTTCGTGTCAACTGGTACAATTCAAACCATCACCACGCAGGCTTTGTTTGACAGACATTGACGAATTGCATATCGTTCGATAGCGGCTGGCGTTGTCCATCTTTTTATACTGCCGAAAATGTTGTAGATCGAACCCAGTTTCAATGCAATCCTCCCAAAACTAGTAATATCACAATTTCAAAATTGTCGTCGTCGGTATTTTCGGCGCTTACTGCTCTTGCATTGTGCTGGACGGTGGTGTTCTGTATATCATTCGAAAGCTCTCGTGATTCTCATTCATCGCTTATTCACTTTGCAACTTCACAACAGAAATACCAAAAACATAAATAAACAGGCGTCACATATACGTCCTATGAGGTTGTATTATTGTTGCTCTGACACCTTTGATCATATCTTCGCTGAGTATGCGTTTCGATCTGGTCAGTCGATCCGCAGCAAAGTTATTAATTCGACATAAATATCTCAGGTCGCAAAATGTTTCAAACCGACATCGATCCTAGGGTTTCTGCAATCATTGCAAAGATTGCATCAAGATACACCTTTTCGTAAACGATTCTGCGTTCTCTCTTATGTAGTTAACGAGGTATCGTGGATCACGAGTTCGAGACACCACACGTTCAACTGGCCAAACACAATTCAGTCAACTAAACATGTGTGTCGCGTTCAACCTTTAGCGGTGAATATGCTCGTAACGTATTGGCTTTGATATGGCATATTTTATTAAATTAGGAAAAAGGTCTCATCTGATTCGTCTAGACGGAATGTCGAACAAATTCAGGTGAGCTACCGATTCTTTATAAGGCTCGTTTCGGATGATGAGACTCAGTTATGTTGAGCGGTGATAGATTCGTTGTATAAGTTCTACATCCCTCTTGAGTCACAGAGACTATGAATGCACACCGTACACAATGACTGGTCTCAAGATTATATTCATGATCCTTGGGAATATCTTTCCAAATATCCCAAATACCCGTTTTAGTAGATTGGGGGTACATGTTGCATTTGCAAAGGCAGTGATATTTTGAAGCGATGTTTTTCAACCGGAGACTATCCAGATATCAAACTCTTTTTCTGCACTGTAAATTTCAACGGCATTTTAACCTAAATGATATATAAACTCTACTCGATCCCACCGTTCATGAACCTACACTTGTTGAATTTAAATGGCAGTTTGTTCTTCAACCACCAGTTGTGGCATTTGATGGTTTTTGCTCACAAATTTGCCTGATCGTTTTGGGGTTTTACTGTTTTAATACTGTGATCTCCAGTGTGGCTGCATTGTTTCCGAACACGCAAGCTACTGATTGGCTCATTGATGTTTCTATTGAACGTTGAGTTGCAACTATCTGTCCTATATAAAGTTTCGATGCGTTTAGTCTAATTTCCAGTGACATTATTCTGTGGCCCTTTTCTCAATGAGTTTTGACTGAAAGCACCAAAAAAATTATAACGTTTCAGTACTTGTTTTCAATGTTTGAAGA
>JACCGJ010004351.1:0-26415 GCA_013407085.1 Atriophallophorus winterbourni
TTCTTAGCCTTCTAACAAACCACGGCTTTTACAATCAGACGAGACTCCGATTAGAAACACTGTAGCAATCCCAAAAAACGACCGAATGCTGACTCTCGAAGGGAAGGACTAATAGACGAGCTTTCAGCTCCATCACTGTATACGAAAACCACAATCAATTGCCTATATACAAACACACAATGCCTGTTAAACAAACTAGCTGAACTGAAGGATCTCCGCAAACAGCACTCACTCGACGTCACAGCAATAACTGAGATATGGTTCCAACCTCACATGAGCGATCGCGAGCTCTCTATTCCAAACATCACCCTGTTTCGGAGAGACCGCTTAAGAACAAGTGGTGGAGTCGCTGTTTACCACCATGAACGTTTATACTGTACGGTAGTTACAGACACTGAATTCGATCTGGATGACAGTATATGGTGCAACTTGAAGCTCGAATCAGGCGACAGTTGCATCGTTGATGTAGTTTATCGTTCACCATCATCATTGGATGCGTATAACGAAAACCTCTTGAAAGCAATGCAGTACGCCAGTAAACAGCGCAATTCGCAATCACTGATTATGGGAGACTTCAATGTGCCACAACTATATAACCGAGTAGATCATCCACTTCGTTCACTAGACTAAAAATTTCGCGAACTGTTTGAATACATCCCCTTGTATAATCATGTTTTCGATTATACACTGCAACAGACTTCCGTTCTAGACCTAGTCTTAACTTCCGAAGCCACAGCCGTTGAAGATGTTCAGTATCACTCTCCGCTGGGTCGAAGCGACCACCTCGTTCTGCTCTTTCAATACGTGTGTAACGGCAGTAGAATTGTCAAGTAAAGAAAACTAAATAGAAAATGGATTACATTGGTTTGATGGAAACAATAGTGGCTTTCGATGAATATGATATAAATTTCGGTGATCCGGACTCGCATTGCACAACCCTGACAGATTACATCATCAACATGATGCATTTTCATTCTAACCATGTCCCGAAACATAATAGCAAAGAACCACACTTCAGAATTCGCAGGAGGACTAGAAAATGGCTGACAAAGCGAAATTTGGCATGGGCTATTCACAGAATCGCCAGAACTGATTCGACCTGGGCAAACTTTCGCGAATTGCGGAATCAAGTCACAAATCTCATCCGAGAGGACAAACAATATCACCAGCTTCAGCTGGCAGTAAGAATGCGGCGAAATCCCAAACTGCTTTATCGAACCATAAACAACACTACGAAGCTAAAACATAGCTAACATAGCTAACATAGCTACGGTATGGACGTACCAATTTGTGCTCGCATACTTTTGGATCTTATTGCTAGCTCTATCGACGGATCTAGACGGTTCTTATATCATTGAACTTGTCTCAACTTCCTCATTAGTAATAGACTATTTTAAATTCTGAGAATGCTTCAAAATCAAAATTTTCCCGTTTCTACCCAACGTTACATACGCTTGCATCATTGCTTTAATCCAGAATAACGCAACAACTCGGATACAATCAGGAAGATCTCGCTATTTGGTATTTACTGACCGTTATTTCAACACTGTCGGATCAAATCTCACAGAACAGACACGCTTTACGTGAAAGTGTACGCCTTTTACTATCCATGCACTGCACTGCATCGCGTCCACTGAGAGACACCGATCGATAATCGACCGCTTCGCTCAGTGTATCGACTCGATCTCGCGAAATTGTAACGATGACTGACAACGTGACCTTAAACGGACCCGACGTGACTTTAAACGGACCTGACGATGAGGCTTGTAAGAAGTGCAAACTTTGTCAAAAGTTCGTAAGTCCCAGATCGCGTCAAGTTAAATGTTACTTGTGTTCAATTGCAATTCATGCGAACTGTGAAAAGTATTTATCACCTGAATCTGTGACTCTAATTTATAATGAGAAATTACCAGGCATTTGCTATATATGTAATCCATGCAGATTGAAAGTAACTAGTGATTTATCAAGATCCGAAAACTCTGATTCAATTATGGAAAGACGCATGTTAGCTGTAGAGGCGAACCTTAAACGGCTTGAAAACACGATAGAATCTTTCCAAACAATTGCTGAGACCAGTTCTAAACGCAGTCCCTAACCACATTAACCGCAAGAGTTACAGGGAAGCGCTAACTACTACGGAAACGCTGATTTCTCCAGAAATCCACCAAGGTCCCTTCCAACAGCTCGGTACGACGGGCTCCCGAAGATACATAAGGTGGGCGTCCCTCTGCGACCTATCGTGGATGGCATTGGATCCCCAACACATGAATTAGCGAAGCATCTCGCTCATTTGTTGAAACCGCTAGTCGGGAACAGGGATTCTTTCATTAAGAACTCTTTTGATTTCGTTCGTCGTTTGAGTACAATAACGCTCGACGAGGATGAAATGATGGTTAGCTTCGATGTAGGCGCCCTGTTCATTAACGTGGACACAACTAGCGCTCTAGAATTAACAAAAAATGCACTTAATTCAAACGCGACATTGGCAGATCGTACAAACTTGAGTGTACAGCAAATCGTTAACGGTATAGCGATTTGTCTGTATATGAACCACTTCTTGTTTAATGGACAGTTATATAAGCAAAAGGAAGGTTTAGCGATGGGTTCACCTATTTCCCCAGTGTTAGCGGATACGTACATGGAACATTTTGAAGAGTTAGCTCTAAAAAATGTAGCTCTTCGACCAAAGATATGGTGGCGTTATGTCGATGATACATTCGTCATCATGAAACGTGACAGGTTGGAAGCATTCCATAGTTACCTTAACAACCTGGATCCCAAAATCCAAGTTACAAAGGAGATTGAGTCAACAGAAGGGACACTTCCATTCTTGGACTGTCTCGCGCGAAAGCAGAATGGTAAAATAAGCACTACGGTCTATCGTAAGCCAATCGACACAGATGCGGTCTTGAGGTACTCATCAGCGCACCCCCAAAAAAGTATTTAATTCAGTTGCGAAATCGCTGCTCTACAAAGTTGAACGCTTGTGCAGCGATGCCACCGATAAAAAGCGAGCCCATCAAGAAGTTAGTCGTCGACTTGCTGATCATGGTTACCCTAAGAGTCTAATTAAACGCCAACTGAAACGGGTTAAATACCCAGCACCCAAAACGGAAAAAGTTTGGCGTGCAACAGTTTCTATACCTTACGTTAAGGAAGCGTCAAATGGGATAAGTCGAATCTTGAATAACGCAGGTATACGAGTAACGTATAAAAGGGATAGAACGCTTCGTTCTTATTAACGCATCTCACGGATAAAACACCTTCGGGCTGCGCGACGAATTGCATATATAAAATCAACTGTAAGTGTTGCTCGAGAGTATATATCTGAGGAACATCCAGAAAACTCGGTACTAGGATAAGTGAACACAAAAATCGCATCGGTAAGCAGCCACGCAATTCCAGTGAATATCAAACTCTGATAAGAGATTCAACACTAGCTGAACATGTGCTGGACACCGGTCACAGCGCAGATCTTGATAACGTAGAAGTGATAATGCGGGGAATAAAACCATACATGGAACGACTTCACGCTGATGCGGTTGAGATAACAAAGGCTGGTAAGAATGCTGTCAATAAGGTGGATGGGGCTGATATCTCCACAATATGGCGTCCGGTCCTGCAGCGGATAAACATTAACGTGCGTAACCCTTAGTGTGCGCACCGATTACGCAATCGCGCTAATCTGTCAGCAGATGTCATTCACACCTGCCAAGACTAGAACAATTAAGGGATTATACGACACGTAGGGGTGGTGGTGCGTCAGTTGATATTGAACGCGCCTGTCCTTCTTAACGAGCGCAGAACCCACCATGGACTGTGCAGTTCTTAACCAGCTTATGATTGGTCAGGTGAATGCATTTTAAGCTTGATCCCTATTCGTACTGACACCCTTGGTCTAACGAAGTTTCTGTGTCAGAAACGAAACGTTACCAATAAACTACTCTCACAGATACATTACAATCTTTATTTTTTCATGATTATGATTCTCCGATCTGTCACAAACATATTCCATTACATTGATGTAAGCATCATTTCCAGTTATGTTTTCTTGCTTCGAAAGCATCGTCATGCAACTAAAAGAATTCTTTTGAAGCAAATTATCTTTTGTTTGAGATGTGTTATTCAATGTTAGGCATATATTGCTCGTAAGTAAGATAAATCTGTTTAGCATGCTTTACATGTGTGATTTTCTTTAAGATTTCCCATGATACAGAAATTTATTTATTATTGAAATATCAAATACAGGCTACGGTGTGGACGTACAAATTTGTGCCCTCATATTTTTGGATCGTATTGCTCGCTCTATCAACGGATCTGGACGGTTCTTATATCATTGAACTCGTCTTAACTTCCTCAAAATCAAAACTTCCAGTTTCTACCCAACATTGCATACGCGTGCAACATCGCTTCCGATCCATTGTAACGCAACAACTCGGATACCATCAAGAAGATCTCGCTATTTGGTATTTATTGACAGTTATTTAAACACTGTCGGATCAAATCTCACAGAACAGCCTTTACGTGAAAGTGTACGCCATTTTACTGTCCGTTGGATTGCACTGCATCGCATCCAGTCGTTTTTGCACTCAATCGAGAGACACCGATCGATAATCGACCGCTTCGCTCAGTGTATCGACTCGATCTCGCGAAATTGTAACGATGACTGACAACGTGACCTTAAACGGACCCGACGTGAACTTAAACGGACCTGACGACGAGGTTTGTTAGAAGTGCAAACTTTGTCAAAAGTTGGTAAGTCCCAGATCGCGTGAAGTTAAATGTTACTTGTGTTCAATTGCAATTCATGCGAACTGTGAAAAGTATTTATCACCTGAATCTGTGACCCTAATTAATAATGAGAAATTACTAGGCATTTGCTATATATGTAATCCATGCAGATTGAAAGTAACTAGTGATTTATCAAGATCCGAAAACTCTGATTAAATTATGGAAAGACGCATGTTAGCTGTAGAGGCGAACCTTAAACGGCTTGAAAACACGATAGAATCTTTCCAAACAATTGCGTGTCAGAAAGCGCTGAAACCAGTTCTAAACGCATTCCCTAATCACATTAACCGCAAGAGTTACAGGGTAGCGCTAACTACTACGGAAACTCTGATTTCTTCAGAAATCGACCAAGGCCCCTTCCAACAGCTCGGTACGACCGATGAGTCTGCGAATCTGACCTGCAGTCAAGTGAATGAAAGTTCTGAAATATCGAAGGATGTGCACTGGCTTAGACCGAAGAGTTTGAACACTAAAACTCCTCCAAAGACAAACATTGATGACCTAACGGTAATTTGTAGTAATCTTGTCGAATCAACTTCGCCATCGCTAAAGCAACGCGAAGCAGATGACAGGAATCAATGGAATGACCTTTGCAGAAGCTTAGACATCACTGCTTTACCAGCGTCGCTGAAGCGATTGTTTAGACCTCCGAACTCACCTCGTGCGAACACACCCAGGTTACTGCGTGTAGTGCTCATGTCAGATGTAGAAAATATGTTGCTCGCCTCATCCCTCTTAGTTGTAAACAAATCGACTGTGCGAATATTTCCGGACGTTCCTTGGGAAGAACGGCAAATTCGTCGTAATAATGCGGAACTAGCAAAAGTGGCTATGAATCGCAGAGCTGTTATAGTTCATGGTGTACCCATTTCGAACGAAGTAGAATCCAGCAAACGTATGCAACACGATTGCAGTGAATGGAGATTTTTACAACAGATCCTAGGTTTAAATGACATAATAACGACTCATGTTATGCGCCTTATACCGAAAAAAGAAACGCATCACCCTACTCCTCTCAAAATATCATTCCGCACAGATCAGATGAAGGATAGTATACTCGAGGCGTGGTATCAATGTCGAAAATTTGCACCTCCTAACATTCGTTTTCCGGCTGTACACGACATAAAACGCACGAACAGTATTGTTCCTGAAAGGGCTTCGCTACCAAAGCAATCAAATGCACCTGAGACAAAAAACGTGGAGCACCTGACCAATTCTGGGTCGGCGAATCCATTACGATGAGCTCTTCATCTACAGCTAAAATCAAATCTCTATCATGCTGTTACACCAATGCTCAGAGCTTTCTGGGCAAGTTCACTGAACTGTATTCACGTGCGACTGTGGCTTCTTGGGATTTGATTGCAGTGACAGAAACCTGGTTGTGTAATTCTATACACGACTCTGAACTCAAAATCCCTCATATGATGATTTACAGAAAAGATCGAGCAACAAAAGGTGGCGGTGTCCTCCTCTACTTACATGAAAGCATCAACTGCACTATGCTTCTCTCCCCCGAGTTAGATGTCCAAGATACATTGTTTTGCTCTTTTGACTTACATGATAAACGTAAGTGTCTCTTAGCATTGATTTATCGCCCCCTTCTTCATCATCTGCCGCTGACACTGTTCTTTCTAATGCAATACGTTTTGCATTGAAGCTCACATATTCACGTTCGCTCCTTCTCAGTGATTTTAATGCACCGACCCTTGCAACACACATTACAGGTGACGATTCGAAAGCTTTCTTCAAGAAATAATGAATTGCACCCCTCTTTACAACCATGTACAACAACCAACGCGATTTCGATCTGAACAAACACCATCTACCCTGGACCTCATACTTACAAACGAAGAACTCATGATAGAATCTGTTTCCTATACAGCTCCACTCGGATTGAGTGATCATGTTGTCATGACATTTGATTATACTTATCAATACGAACCAGCAGGAAATACTCAACGAACGTATACAACTGTGAACTATGACTTGCTTCGAGCTCTTGCTACTGCAAATCGATGGGATTTCCTTGAACTCAAATCAGCTAAGGAAATCTGGGAAACGTTTTACAGCCAACTTCGTATTATCATTGACTTATCATCGAAGGTAAAAATAATATCCAGCAAACAGCGTCCGAAAAAGCCTCTCAGACGTTTAGCGGTAAGGTCAAATATGTGGTGGTGTGTTGACTACTACTTAATCATATTCCCCGTCCTGACTATCACCCTTGGTCAGACGAAGCTTCTTTGTCAGAAGTGAAACGTTTCCCAAAAACTACTATAACCGATTGCACACAAATTTCTTTGCATTATGAATACACGATCGGTCCCAAACATATTCCAATCGATTGCTGACTCCTACGAGCCGCGTGTTCAATGATTGACCAGTGAGTTGGTGAGAACAGCGGAATATGAAGCCAGATGGGTGAACCACCGCATCTTCAACCTTCGTTGCAAGCAGCGCGGTGTAATACCATGGGATCTGGTGGTAAAACCTCCGGATAATACCGCAATTCTACAAAGGCTGTCGCGAGTGCATTAAAGTGTTTTAAAACAAAGGATACACCGGGTCAATGAAACCGTATTGGCCGCTCGATCGAAAGATTCTAAAATGATGTCGAAACTGCGCTTTGAATTTTCCGGAGCTGATTTCCACAAAATTTGTGGAAAACACGCAGAGGTTTTAACCACACAAACGGAGCGAATAGGAGAAAGACAAAACCGTAAGTTCAACAAGTTATTCGAGTTTTATAATAAACGTTCTTCAGTTAAATCTAATAAGTCATTATCTAGCAACCAGTATTCTAGTGTTTTGAATGTATCTAATCGACAACTTTCGCAAGCTGAACAAAGATTGTTGGAGAAGGGCTTGAATTTCTGCATAAGTAAGAGTTTTATGAAAGCTGAGGATCTTATCCCCTTTATTGAGGGATCATTAAATGCACTCCCCAACGAACAGGCAGACGCGGTAAGAAACTGTATCGCAGGTGCCATTAAAAACCAAGAACAAGGCGATGCAAACCTTGATTCACACGAAAGACAAGCACTTCTTACGCTGAAAATAGATACAAATATAGCCATTACTAAGGCTGACAAAGGCAAAGTAACGGTAATTTTGAACAAAAGCGACTATTTAGACAAGGTTGAGGTACATTTATCCGAGGGCCGTTATGAAAGGATAGTTAATGGTAAAATGAAAAAGGTAATGAATAATTGCAAAACGGTAGTCTCAAGGTATTTGCATGACGTTAAGGAGAGTTTGGGAAAGGGCTTGTGGTATAACATGTATCCGAAGTCTACTCTAACTCCTAGGTTCTACGGCCTACCTAAAACACAAAGAAGTCATTCCTATTAGACCTATGGTCGACGGTATCGGATCACCTGCACACGAGTTAGCTAGACATTTGGCTTATTTGTTGAAAGCTTTAATCGACAATACAGCCTCGTTCATCAAGAACGCATATGACTTTGCAGCACGCTTAAAGTCGGTAACAATAGATGACAACGAAATAATGATTAATTTTGATGTGAGCGCTTTGTTCACCAACGTCGATACAACAAGTGCGTTACAACTAGCTAGACGAACCTTGGAACCTGATGGCAGTTTGTCAGATCGCACAAACTTGAGCGTCCAGCACATTATCAACGGTGTATCTATCTGCCTAAGCATGAGCCACTTCATGTTTGATTAGCAAGTCATTTTTCTTCTTCTTCTTCAATAGACAAAAAAGAATTGTTGGTAATGGGTTCCCCGATATCTCCAGTACTTGCGAACATTTAAATGGAGCATTTCGAGAACAAAGCCCCTAACAATGAAGGGTTCAAGCCAAAATTTTGGTAGCGCTATGTTGATGACACATTTGTTATCATCAAACGAGATCAGCTAGAGGCTTTCTTTAAATATTTAAATGAAATAGACCAAAGTATTACTATCACAGAGAAAGTGGAATCCTTCACAGGCACTCTTTCTTTTTCGAACTGTTTAGCACAAAAAGTAGACGGGAAAATAAAAACTTGTCTATCTGAAACCTATTGATACAGATGCTGTACTATTATACACTTCCGCTCATCCAAGACAGGTCTTTAATTCCATAGCTTGTTCCATTTTCTACAAGATAGAACACATGTGCAGCAACGAAAGGGAGCGAAAACAGGCGCACCGTGAAGCAAGCCAAATGCTCGTAGAACACGGTTATCCAAAAAGTTTTGTAAAACGCCAATTGCTGAAGGTAAAATACGCATCCGAAAAATCGGAGAAAAATTGGCGGGATGCAGTTTGTGTACCGTATGTAAAATGCACATTTGAAGCGGTTCAGATATCATTGAACTCGTCTCAATTCACTCGTTTGGATTATACCAGTTTCAAGTTCGCGAAAGTTGAATCCTTGAAAATCCAAATTTTCGAATTATAACCCAAATTACCCACGCGTGCAACAGACCCGGTACTTTGGAATATTGTTTCTGTTCAAATACCGTCGAGAAGAGCAAATCACTCCGAATCGACCGATATTCTTTTGAAATCTGTGAGATCGAAAATCGTGAAATCGCAACAGTTCTATCCTACCTCGTTCGCTTTTCATCGTTTGGATCACTTAACTCCGATCCAACGCATTCACTCCACCGCTAGTTATCGATCGATCAATAACTGCACTGAGTCACCCCTCACCGGATTGAAACAATGACATGCAGGTTGACCCCGAAAACCCAAACAAAGAAGACTGCACGTGATGACGGTTGTTCCCCCGACAGCGACATCAAACCACCTTGACCTCTGCGCCAAGTGCCTGTACACGGTAAGCAATGATAGTGCTTTGGTTAAATGTATTTTTTGTGATACACATGTGCACGTGGCCTGCGATGAGACTTTGACCGATGAGTGTGTAAAGATCGTGAATGATAAAAACCTCCCATCCGTTTGCTATTTTTGTATTGACTGTAGAAATTCATTAGTGAATCGTAATCGCAAGAGTACACAATTCTCTGCTAGAAACGAGACTAATACAATAGAGAATAGATTATTGAAAATGGAAGAGGAACTTGCAAATTTAAAGAATACTCTACGACCAATATTAAAGACTAAAACAGTTGAATTGAATAATGGAATACGCTTCACCTCACCGCCACAGAGTGCTCCTGAAAAGGTTAAATTATTACACGACACTGAGGAGATTGTTAAAAAGGCCTTAAAGCCGAAACCGTCTACCTCGAATGCTCCATTAATCAAAGCTGCCTCGAAAAATAAATCGCCTAGTGTTATCTGCACCGATTCAATCGTAGAAAATACTTACGGAGAAAGGCGTTTGCAGTCGACCTCCGCTACTCACTCTAAAGCTTCTTCCCATGACTCACGAATATTAAATCAAAAAGGTTCACATTCTATAAAGAATGACGCTCAAACACGCAACAAGAATTCTTATGCACTAAGCGTAATATGTACGAATGTTAGCGAGTCCCACGAAAGCCTGTTAGATAGAAAACACAAACACGACCTCGATAGATGGTCTCAAATTTGTCAACAATTGCAAATTGAGCATGTTACTCCTGACAAATTGATTCGACTAACTCGCCATTCCACCTCACCTCATAGTGATCAACCTCGGTTACTAAGAGTTACACTGAAGTGCGAGGCTGATATCGAAAACATACTGCTAAATTCGTACCGACTAAAGACTGATCCGAATTCAAATTGCCGGATATATCCTGATGTGCCATGGTGGGAACGGAAGGGTGCCTCAAACACTAAGGAAAAAACGGTATCGCGGAGTATGGTTCTACTTGGGGTACCAGAAAATACCATCGAAGCATCGGGACAGGAAACAGCATATCATGACTTCAAGCAGTGGCGTTGCATTGCGTCTTTGCTTAATATTTCTAACGTTGTGATCACTGACACTTTCCGGGTGCCTTTTTCAATAAACTATAAATGAG
The DNA here is from genome assembly GCA_013407085.1 of Atriophallophorus winterbourni. Taxonomy (NCBI): domain Eukaryota; kingdom Metazoa; phylum Platyhelminthes; class Trematoda; order Plagiorchiida; family Microphallidae; genus Atriophallophorus; species Atriophallophorus winterbourni. The sequence goes on from JACCGJ010004351.1 coordinate 10,716, forward strand.
ACGGACCGAAACCTCTCAGGATTACCTTTTTAACTAGCGTCATGGCTGAATTTGTCAAGTCCTAATGGAAAAAAGCAAAACGTGCTTTACCGAAAGACATTAGACTTTGTCTACCGAGACCAAGTACCATGAGTGAGACACACTCGCGACTGGGGGTGGTAGACGGCAGCGTTCCCACCGAAACGGAAGCAATCAATACATCAAAAAACGTAGTGGGTCCGGCTCAAACCGAGTCGGACCGAGTACATCATACACGGAACAAAATGTTGATTCAAACTGTTGGAGCGCAATAACTAGCCCACAAGTCACACCCTTACGAGCACTTACTGTTAAGCCAGATCTGGCATCACATTGTCCTACCCCTTACCTCATATCACTTGATTCATCGCTACACCGAGTCGTATCGATCAAATGTATATATACTAATGCTCAATGTTTAGTCAACAAGCTGGTAGAACTCATTGATATCTGTGTACAACAGTCCCCTGACCTTATTGCTGTGACGGAAACTTGGTATCAGCCCAGTATGACGGACAGTGAACTCTCAATCCCTAATATGACACTTTTCCGTCATGACCGTGATGGCCCGGGAGGCGGCGTTGCATTGTATTATCACAAGCGCCTCAATGTTAATATCATTGCAGATACTGATCTTTCACTCACAGACATGCTGTGGTGTTCACTTGACCTAGAATCTGGTGAGAGCTGTACAATTGGGTTTATATATCGCTCACCAACTTCGACCGTCGATCATAATGATGTGTTAGTTGAAAGACTTCAGCGCATCAGCGCTCGGCCACATGCTCAAATATTGATTATGGGGGATTTCAACCTCCCGCAGCTATACTCGAGAAATCAACACCCAATTACCCCACTGGAACACAAATTTCAAGAAGTATTTGATCTAGTCCCCCTGTACAATCACGTTTGCAACCACACACGAATGCGAGGGACAGACCGGCCCTCTGTTCTGGACCCACTTTTGACTTCTAACGAATCAGCTATTGAATTAGTACACTATGAAGCTCCATTGGGACGGAGTGACCATGTGATGCTCGTGTTCGATTATGTCTGCAGTGCATCGAGACACAGTGACGAATCTAAAATCATACGTAGAGTCGACTTTTGGAGACTCAAGGAAGCACTTTGTGAGCTGAATGATGTTCAACTTGATTCTAGTGACTCAAATACACATTATAACTCTCTGCTAAACTACCTTCAGATGCAAATCCAGTCGAACTCTCGATATATTCAGAGGAAAGATGTCCACAGCCTCCGTTTCTCTGTTCGCAGCAGAACTAGAAAATGGATTTCATTGAAAAGCCGTGCTTGGGTTACACATTGCAATAACGCCAGCCCTACATCTTGGTTACAATTTTGCAGAATACGTAACAGAGTCACCACTCTAATTCGGCAGGACAAAAAACAGTACCAGCAACATATGGTGGAACGAATGGAAGCGAATCCGAAACTATTGTACAAAATTGTGAATGACAGAACCAAAGTTAAACCAGGTGTTTTCCCGATCATGACAGAAGAAGGTTTGACTGTCACAGTCCAAGAGACGGCGGATGCGCTTGCGTGCTTTTACTCTCAAGTCTACTGCCCTAAAAAGCAATTATTGCACCATGAATTATCAAACACTGTAGAACCACTAACTGACTTCCAGGGAAATTCACACTAGAATCGAAGAACACCGAAAGCGTGTCCGGAGGAAACCTCGGGATGCGAGGGAATATCAATCCCTTATTCGTGATTCCGCCTTGGCAGAGCATGTTTTAGATACGGACCACAACGTAGATCTAGACAATGTGACAATATTGAGACGCGGTATTAAACCGTATGACGAACGTCTACATGCGAGGCGGTCGAAATTACCAAGGCAGGTCGACTGGCGGTCACAAAGGTGAATGGGGCAGAATGCTCCACAATCTGGCGCTCGGCACTGATGCGAAAGTAAATAGTTTTAATACACCTTATACCTCCTGGTTAATTAGATTTTTGTTCTTCTTTAAAAAATAGCCTTAGCCCCGTTAGTTATGTACTTTGACGTATGTTGGCAGCTGTATCAACTGACCTTGACCGTGTTCACTTGTATCAGATTGATTTGGATACACACTGTGAGGAAAATGGACCACTGATCCTGGTCATTTCCACGAGACGAGACACTGTAGGCGTACTATAGGCTGTTTAGCGGTAAGGTCAAATAAGTGGTGGTGGGTTGACTACTACTTAATCATATTCCCCGTCCTGACTATCACCCTTGGTCAGACGAAGCTTCTTTGTCAGAAGTGAAACGTTACCCAAAAACTACTATAACCGATTGCACACAAATTTCTTTGCATTATGAATACACGATCGGTCCCAAACATATTCCAATCGATTGCCGACTCCTACGAGCCCCGTGTTCAAAAATTGACCAGTGAATTGGTGAGAACAGCGGAATATGAAGCCAGATGGGTGAACCACCGCATCTTCAACCTTCGTTGCAAGCAGCGCGGTGTAATACCAAGGGATCTGGTGGTAAAACCTCCGGATAATACCGCAATTATACAAAGGCTGCCGCGAGTGCATTAAAGTGTTTTAAAACAAAGGATACACCGGGTCAATGAAACCGTATTGGCCGCTCGATCGAAAGATTCTAAAATGATGTCGAAACTGCGCTTTGAATTTTCCGGAGCGGATTTCCACAAAATTTGTGGAAAACACGCAGAGGTTTTAACCACACAAACGGAGCAAATAGGAGAAAGACAAAACCGTAAGTTCAACAAGTTATTCGAGTTTTATAATAAACGTTCTTCAGTTAAATCTAATAAGTCATTATCTAGCAACCAGTATTCTAGTGTTTTGAATTTATGTAATCGACAACGTTCGCAAGCTGAACAAAGATTGTTGGAGAAGGGCTTAAATTTCTGCATAAGTAAGAGCATTATGAATGCTGAGGATCTTATCCCCTGTATTGAGGGATCATTAAATGCACTCCCCAACGAACAGGCAGACGCGGTAGGAAACTGTATCGCAGGTGCCATTAAAAACCAAGAACAAGGCGATGCAAACCTTGATTCACACGAAAGACAAGCACTTCTAACGCTGAAAAAAGATACAAATATAGCCATTACTAAGGCTGACAAAGGCAAAGTAACGGTAATTTTGAACAAAAGCGACTATTTAGACAAGGTTGGGGTACATTTATCCGAGGGCACTTATGAACGGATAGTTAATGGTAAAATGAAAAAGGTAATGAATAATTGCAAAACGGTAGTCTCAAGGTATTTGCGTGACGTTAAGGAGACTTTGGGAAAAACGGCTTGTGGTATAACCTGTATCCGAAGTCTACTCTAACTCCTAGGTTCTACGGCCTACCTAAAACACAAAGAAGTCATTCCTATTAGACCTATGGTCGACGGTATCGGATTACCTGCACACGAGTTAGCTAGACATTTGGCTTATTTGTTGAAACATTTAGTCGGCAATACAGCCTCGTTCATCAAGAACGCATATGACTTTGCAGCACGCTTAAAGTCGGTAACAATAGATGACGACGAAATAATGGTTAATTTTGATGTGAGCGCTTTGTTCACCAACGTCGATACAACAATTGCGTTACAACTAGCTAGACGGGCCTTGGAACCTGATGCCAGTTTGTCAGATCGCACAAACTTGAGCGTCCAGCACATTATCAACGGTGTATCGATCTGCCTAAGCATGAACCATTTCATATTTGATGAGCAAGCCATTTTTCTTCTTCTTCTTCTTCTTCTTCTATTGACAAAAAAGAAGGGTTGGTAATGGGTTCTTCGATATCTCCAGTACTTGCGAACATGTATATAGAGCATTTCGAGAACAAAGCCCTTAACAATGAAGGGTTCAAGCCAAACTTTTGTAGCGCTATGTTGATGACACATTTGTTATCATCAAACGAGATGAGTTAGAGGCTTTCTTTAAATATTTAAATGAAATAGACCCAAGTATTACTGTCACAGAGAAAGCGGAATCCTTCACAGGCACTCTTTCTTTTTTTGGACTGTTTAGCACAAAAAGTAGACGGGAAAATAAAAAACTTGTCTATCTGAAACCTATTGATACAGATGCTGTACTATTATACACTTCCGCTCATCCAAGACAGGTCTTTAATTCCATAGCTTGTTCCATTTTCTACAAGATAGAACACATGTGCACAACGAAAGGGAGCGAAAACAGGCGCACCGTGAAGCAAGCCAAATGCTCGTAGAACACGGTTATTCAAAAAGTTTTGTAAAACGCCAATTGCTGAAGGTAAAATACGCATCCGAAAAATCGGAGAAAAATTGGCGGGATGCAGTTTGTATACCGTATGTAAAATGCACATTTGAAGCGATACATAGAATCCGAAACCAGGCGTCCATACGCGTAACTTATAAGAAAGGGAAAACTATCCGTTCGGTTCTGATACATCTCAAGGATAAGAGGGCTTTATTTAGGGTTAGGAACAGCATCTACAGAATCAACTGTATGGACTGTCCGGGTGTTTACATAGGGCAGACTTCCAGGGAAATTCACACTAGAATCGAAGAACACCGAAAGCGTGTCCGGAGAAAACCTCGGGATACGAGGGAATATCAAACCCTTATTCGTGATTCCGCCTTGGCAGAGCATGTTTTAGATGTGGACTACAACGTAGATCTAGACAATGTGACAATATTGAGACGCGGTATTAAACCGTATAGCGAACGCAAAATATAAATTCATTTATGAATATTAATGTCTCACATTGTATAAAACCATAACACTCCGTACCGGTAATATTTGTTGACCAGAGAAAATGATTCAACACAAAATTAGCGATTCTCATTTTCATAACAACGAAAATCACCGTAGGACTGAGTCTCAATCTCTGGCAGCTTCGTAAGCAACGACAGTTTCCTTATATGCTCCTTCGTATTCTCTGGGTTCTGCATACTGGAGTTGTAATCTTGGAGCGTTTTTGATTCGACGCAATAGTTCTCCTGACCGACGTAGATCTTTGCATGGCAAATACACAAATGGCTTACTCTAACAGTCCAGACAACTCACATTACTTGGCAGCTTCGGGTAATTTCTATGAAGCTGGATTGCGCAGTGGATTTGATGTGAAGCAGATAAACTTTCAGCGATTAATTTGTATCATTTTCAAATAAATGCTCGATTGAGAAATATGATGAGAAAAAAACATGACGTTTTTCTACGGGGCTGATTTAGAAGAAATTATATGCATGCACTCTGAATCAATAACATTATAATTTCCTTCAAACCTGTGTAAAATAATACTTACAAACCACTATCCTAATACAAATAACGCATGCATTTTTGGATCTTTATCTATTAGATTAACTAAAGGCGTTCCGGTCTTCTTAAAATAATATCACAATAGCCCAAATGGAATTACGCATGGATTTGAGACCTGACTTGACACACAATTAGAATCTGCAAATTCTAAACAATTTAAACAAGACTATTTTGTCAGTAGAGAACACAATATAGAAAAATCTGATCAAACTTTGCAGAAAATGTTTTAGTTATGCTCGACATCCACTCGGATATCACATGCAGTGATGACAAATACAGTATGAAATCATCTTCTGATGATAGCAAAATTACGGTCAAGCACATTAATAGTTCAGTTTTAGCGTCCAAATATCCTGCAAATGGCACAGAGTTCGTCTGATCGATGATTGAACCGCTGCTATTGACAACATTTTCATTTACAAATAGAAAATATATCTGCTTGTGGGTCGATACCAAATTGCTCATCTTATTACACAGCTGCGAGAATAAAACTTTCCACTTAAATGTTTGAGGTTGCTGAGAAAACCTTTTGTGGATATTTTTGATGATATGCGGGGCACTACCTTCAAGCAAAACACGAAACGCCGAAATGACCGACGACAACAACCGCAAACCCGCAATAATTTCAGTTTCGGTAGAATTGCATAAAAGCGGTTAGCCCAGGACCAGGAGATGGACGATATTAAATTTATCAAGGTCGATCAAACGAACGCAGCCATTTGAGCGTTTGAAGTGAACCAGTTGGCACGAAACCGATTGACAACGCAGATTGGAGTGACGATCGGTAAGACATACTGAGAACGGTGTTGTGATGACGAGATTTGCGTCACTACGTTAGGCGCGTTTTTATTCATTGGCATGTGAATAATAAACGGGTTTAGCAAATTGAATTCCTGTTTTGAGTGAACGCGATCAGCGTTGGAAATGTTGACTTCAAAAATGAATCGGGACATAATCGAAATTGTTGGGTGAAATGCCGGGGCTGACGTGGTTAATGTTTGATAAAGTGTCGTATGCACATTAGAACCGGATATGCAGTTGGTCCTCGATTGACATCGCGTAATGTTCCCCCATCATTACGATACGAGGCTCATACTTTTACGCTGTATGCGCTCTGTTTTATATGGATGGTTCTACGGATGGTTGTTTCTTTATGGTGAACATATATCGTATTCTCTAGGTATTACACTAAACGATGGATCACAACTACTAACGTTTATTGGATTTTTTCCTTCTTGAAATCTACTCTACAGTTAATGCTATAAGATGGAATACACTGATGTCCTTCATTTAAATTCACTATGCAGCATGGGATGTATTGTTCATCGGGAAAAAAGAATGACCAACATGTGTGACACATTTGGTTAATAAATTTGTGAGCAAGGCGAATTTAACTTCATGTTCATGGAAAGACAATTTTCACTGGTTGTACTGACTGCACCTCAACTTATGATTGCAGGTTGTCTAGCATGCTTGGACAGTTAAATATAGAAAAACTTTCAGGCTGTGGGCAGCAGTATACGCAGCACTAGAAACGATGCTTTCACAGTTATCAACTCCATCTGATTAAAACACGTTGACTTGACTGTGGCCGAATTACATTTCAGCGCATGAGTTTGAACAAAATCAGGGATTTGCATGCATTTCGATGCCGTTTGCAGGCTGCACGTTTGACAGCACGATCAGGATGCGCATGCCATGAAACAGTGAGGAATGTAGATCCTTCCAAGCTCATTGGTTTGAATTCATTTACATAAGTGTGGACACATGCGATTGAACTGTTTGGTTGTGCCAACCCAATTATCCATTAGCGGTGTAACATGTTCATACTTTGTTTACAGTGTTACCCATTTTCTACTTTGCGGAAATCACGAGCATTGTATTCTGCGCTTCTTAAATTGAACGAAAATGGAGAAATGGAGCCTAATTAGATATTATTAGCGTCATAAATTAAAACTTTATTATCAGGAGACGAACCAAATGAGTGAGTGGGCACATTTAGCGCATAAACTTTTATTAGCTATAGGAATTGTGTTTCACAGCAACAAGTAGCAAACCTTGATTCATATGTACATCACGGCAAATCTAGCAACCTATATAATGTTCCTCATATTTTGTTGGGCACAGTCACACTTAGCATGAATTGTGGAACAAATGACCTGCACTAACCTCCAAAGCCGCACTTGGTTTAGTAGACATGAGAAGAAATAATTGTGCCTGCTCAAAGTCGTTCATTATCATGCTGATATAACCGGCCAACAAGAATTTATTTTCAATAGTTATGATTCGTTCGACTGAACTAACCAAAGCCTCGTAGGTTGAGTTTCGGGAAACACTTAATTGCTGAAATGCGAGTGCACCGGGCACGTTTGAAATCATTACAATAATGCGAGATGGTGTAAACCAGTTGGCGTTATTTTATTTCAATCACCAATATCAAAACTCATTAGCGACAAAATGGTCATTCCCAACGAATTCCATACCTTTTCGTCTCCCAGTTGATTCGAAATTTTCCACGCTTCTTCTAAACAACCACCGCTTGATCAAAGACATAGTTATTGTCGAACCCGAGAGATCACATTCGAACCAGACAGGCACCATTTTCAGAGGTTGTTGCTCAATCAACTTTCTTAATCGGTGTCAAACTTGTTTCCTATGGATGAGTGCATAATCAATTGAACCAAAGGAAATTATTTTTATTAACGGATTTGTTGGCTTATCTTTAGAAACATGAACGAATTACGTTTGTTGCACTAAAACGTAAGACAATACACTATTAAGCTGGAATAATGTCTTCATAGGTTCAACATGAGCTAATAAGTGTTTGGATCTGTAGTAAATTGGTGTGTTATATAGAATCTGAAAGCATTAACTAAAATCCTAGTACTATTTTTTAGAGCAAAGTCTTCAAATGACCACCGCACTAAAACAAACATCAATTTGTCTCAGGTTTCCTAGCGTGCTGCATTCGTCATTTCTGTTGTTTACGGTTGAAATGGTTCCCACCGGAATCGAGAGAGCATGGCTATAACTACGAAAGCTGTGGGTACTCAGATATTGCACCGACAAACTGCCACTTATGCTGAGAAAGCATTCTTCTCCCGAGTAGATGGAAATCAGCAAATGGCCATGTGGAATACGATTAATACCAACAGACAATATTCAGAACTAATTTCAATGTTAATAATTTCCAAAGAATAGTTCAACTGCAATTATCTAGGCTAGGTATCTAGGGTTTTAAACGAGGATTTTCCAAACTATATTCAAATGTGATACGCCGAAACAGACCACAGAAACAATTAAAATACACAAGGTATCTCAAAATTTTGATCAACACAAAAGCTTATCTGAATAAATAGTACTGTTGATATGAATAGTAAGATGACTTTCAATACAAAACACGCACTAATTTCGTATGCTTTTGGATAGAACGCTACTCACAAGTAGCCTCTTTCACAAAAATACGTAATCGCAGCAGTTTTGTTTCTAAGGCTAAATGCGCGAAGTAACCCAGAGTGAGCTACAAAACGACTCACTTAACATTTCTAAACATTTCTAGGTTGTTTTGCAATTTTCCAGTGGAATAGTCTTCGGAAGATTGTGTTCGTTCGGTAATAGCACTTCTTCCAACAATGCGTCCGTAAGCGGAATATTTGTACACGAATAACCATGATAAGTCAAAAACGACAAACAGCGACTTGAAAGCGGAGAAACAATGATTTTTTACACGTATAGACGGGTTATCAGAAGAATCAGAGTTTAGCCGAGTTTATTTATTTAAGTGTGGGAGAAAGCAGATACAGGCACAAAAAATAAAGCAATATATGGTCAAATTCACCAGTCAATGATTTATCGAAATTGTTAATTCAGATGCTTTGCCTCAAGCAATCGGGCGCTTGCTTATTCCATCTGTGAGCAAAATGCTGCTGCAATCATCGTAAACCAGTTGTTGGGCTTGCTTAAATGATAAGCACAATAGTGTTTTGCGTTTTACTGAATAATATGATAAACATTTTATACACTAATGCGGGAGATAAATGATGGCAATGACTTCTTGGGCCTTCTCTCACATTTTTGTCTCCATATTATACTTTTTTATACATAGGTTTCCATCACAAAGTTATCTTGACGTTTGCCCAATGTAAACACCCGCGGAACACTTGCATTTTATTTTGCAGATGCAGTTTGTCGCACAACGTAAAATATTCTTATCTTTGAAACGCAAGTATAACTCTCCGCTCCGTATTAATGCATCTCAACGATAAAACTCCTTCAGGTTGTGCGAAGAACTTCATCTACAAAATCTACTGCAAGGGTTGCGCGGGTGTTTATATTGAATAAACTTCTAGAGAACTCTGCACTGAGGTAAACGAACACAGAAAACGAGTGGGAAAGCCACCCCTCAATCCCAGTGAATATCAATCACTGATTCGGGATTCTGCCCTAGCTGAACACATGCTAGACACTGGACACAGCGTAGATCTTGATAACGTGAAAGTGATAAGACGGAGTGTGAAATCTCATAGGGAAAGACTTCACGCCGAGGCTGTTGAAATAACAAATGCTGGAGCGAATGCGGTGAACAAGGTGGATGGGGCGGATATGTCAACTATCTGGCGTTCCAAAGAATTGTGTTGCTCACATCCCCATCCCTTACACACCACTGGCGTTCCGTTTGGCAGCGGATAAGGATTAACGAACGTCACACCTAATACGCAGATGGTTGCGTAAGCAGTGTGTCAGCAGACGCTGACCTGTGCAATTAATAAATAATTAGGGATGAACACAGCAATTAGGAGGTGTGATCAATTATCTTGATCAATTATCTTGATCTCCCCTGTGTAGCTTAGTGAACTCACGATTGGTCAAGAGAATGCCATTTATACCTGAACACTGTTCGTACCGACACCCTTGGTCTGACGAAGCTTCTGTGTTCAGAAGCGAAACGTTACCAAAAACTTACTATAACCGATTCATTGCAAATTCTATTTTCATAATAGGGAAAGACTTCACACCGAGGATGTTGAAATAACAAATGCTGGAGCGAATGCGGTGAACAAGGTGGATGGGGCGGATATGTCAACTATCTGGCGTTCCAAAGTAATGTGTTGCTCACATTCCTATCCCTTACACACCACTGGCGTTCCGTTTTGCAGCGGATAAGGATTAACGAACATCACACCTAATACGCAGATGGTTGCGTAAGCAGAGTGTCAGCAGACGCTGACCTGTGCAATTAATAAATAATTAGGGATGAACACAGCAATTAGGAGGTATGATCAATTATCTTGATCTCCTCTGTCTAGTTTAGAGAAATCAGGATTGGTCAAGAGAATGACATTTAAACCTGAACACTGCAAAGTATTTGAATATATTCGAGACCAATCGGTAGTCCATAATCATGAAAATAGAGTTTGCAATGAATCGGTTATAGTAAGTTTTTGGTAACGTTTCGCTTCTGAACACAGAAGCTTCGTCAGACCAAGGGTGTCGATACGAACACTGTTGACCAATCCTGATTTCTCTAAGCTAGACAGGGGAGATCAAGATAATTGATCAACCCCTCCTAATTGCTGTGTTCATCCCTAATTATTTATTAATTGCACAGGTCAGCGTCTGCTGACATTGCTTACGTAACCATGTGCGTATTAGGTGTGATGTTCGTTAATTCTTATCAGCTGCAAAACCGAACGCCAGATAGTTGAGATATCCGCCCCATCCACCTTGTTCACCGCATTCGCCCCAGCCTTTGTTATTTCAACAGCCTCGGCGTGAAGTCTTTCCCTATAAGATTTCGCACCCCGTCTTATCACTTTCACGTTATCAAGATCTACGCTGTGTCCAGTGTCTAACACGTGTTCAGCTAGGGCAGAATCCCGAATCAGTGATTGATATTCACTGGGATTTCGGGGTCGCTTTCCCACTCGTTTCCTGTGTTCGTTTACCCTAGTGCAGAGTTCTCTAGACGTTTGTCCAATGTAAACACCAGCGCAACCCTTGCAATTGATTTTGTAGATGCAGTTCGTCGCACAACCTAAAGGAGTCTCATCTTTGAGATGCATTAATACGGAGCGGAGAGTTCTACCTGCCTTATATGTAACTCTAATACCTGCGCTATTCAACATTCGACTTATTCCTCCGAAAGCGCTTTTGACATACGGTAGAGATACCGTAGCTCGCCAAACTTTTTCCGTCTTCCGTTGCGGATGTTTAACTCGGTTCAACTGGATGAACACAGCAATTAGGAGGGGTTGATCAATTATCTTGATCTCCCCTGTCTAGCTTAGAGAAATCAGGATTGGTCAAGAGAATGCCATTTAAACCTCAACACTGTTCGTATCGACACCCTTGGTCTGACGAAGCTTCTGTGTTCAGAAGCGAAACGAAACCTGAACACTGTTCGTACTGAAAACCTTGATCTGACGATGCTTCTGTGTTCAGAAGAGAAAGGTTACCAAAAACTTAATATAACCGATTCATTGCAAACTTTATTTTCATGATCATGGACTCCCGATCGGTCTCGAATATTTTCAAACACATCTTATAAAATTCAGTCTTTCGGGTAAAATCGCATTAATAAATCATCTTTTTGATGATAACAAAATGACCGTCAAGCACTTAAATGCTTCAGTTTTAACCTCCGAATAACCTGCAATTATGTGCACAGTTTGGCGCTTAATCGACTTTTGTTCTATAGATTGTTTTACAAGTAAATTTATATCATTCAGTGGTAAACGTTCGAAAAAAAATTCGTTTGCCTGAATTTACAGCAGTAGCTATGCGATAATATTCATTTGCCCAATAAATTGCAATTGCCATAGAGTTCGTCTGATCGATGATTGAACCCCTGCTATTGACAACAACATTTTCATTTTTAAAAAGTATTCAGTTGAACTCAAATATATCTACTTCTAGGTGGATACTAACTTTCTCATCTGATAACACAACTGTGATAATAAAAAATTTCCCTTAAATGTGTGAGATTACTGAGAAAACATTTTGTGGATGTTCTTGATGATATGCAGAGCACCACCATCCGGAAAAACACGAAACGCCGAAATGACCGACGACAACAACCGCAAACCCGCAATAATTTCAGTTTCGGTAGAATTGTATAAAAGCGGTTAGCTCAGGACCAGGAGATGGACGATATTCAATTTATCAAGGTCGATCAAACGAACGCAGCCATTTGAGCGTTTGAAGTGAACCAGTTGGCACGAAACCGATTGACAAAGCAGATTGGAGTGACGATCGGTAAGACATACTGAAAACGGTGTTGTGATGACAAGATTTGCGTCACTACGTTAGGCGCGTTTTTATTCATTGGCATGTGAATAATGAACGGGTTTGGCCAATTGAATTCCTGTTTTGAGTGAACGCGATTAGCGTTGGAAATGTTGACTTCAAAAATGAATCGGGACATAATCGAAATTTGTGAGTGAAACGCCAGGACTGACGTGGTTAATGTTTGATCAAGTGTCGTATGCACATTAGAACCGGATATGCAGTTGGTCCTCGATTGACATCGCGTAATGTTCCCCCATCATTACGTTACGAGGCTCATACTTTTACGCTGTATGCGATCCGTTTTACATGGATGGTTCTATGGATGGTTGTTTCTTTAAAGTGATCATATATCGTATTCTCAATGTATTACACTAAACGATGGATCACAATTACTAACGTTTATTGGATTTTATCCTTTCTAAACTCTACTCTACACTCACGTCCTTCATTTTAATTAACTATGCAGCATGGAATATATTGTTTATTGTGAATAACCTGCATGTGCGTCACATTTGGCAAATAAATTTGTGAGCAAGGCGAATTTAACTTCCTGTTATGGAACGACAATTTTCACTGGTTGTACTGATTCTAAAAGCTTAATGATGCACTTCAACTCATGATGACAGGTTGTATAGCAAGCTTGGACAGTTTAATGCAGAAACCTTTCAGCCTGTGGCCAGCAGTATATGCAACACTAGAAACGATGCTTTCACACTGATCAACTCTATCTGATTAAAACACGTTGACTAGACTGTGGCCAAATTAGATTTTAACGAATGAGTTCGAACAAAATAGTGTTGTTATGACGAGATTTGATAAAACTTTTATACAGACATTTCAGAGGTAAATGATAGTAATGATTTCTTAGGACTTCTTCCACATTTTTGTCTCTATCATACTTTTTATATATAGGTTTCTATGCTGTTTAGCATAATCTTTGTAATTTAAAAAAGCGAAGAATAACTGGGAAGACAAACTTTGCAATGAATCGGTTAGAGAACTCAGGATTGGTCAAGAGAATGCCATTCAATCCTTATCACTGTTCGTATCGACACCCTTGGTCTGACGAAGCTTCTGTGCTCAGAAGCTAAACGTTAAGAAAAACTTACTACAACTGATTCATTGCAAACTTTGTTCTCATTCGGTGCTTTCGTAATTACCTCTCCATCATTTACCAAAAAGTGATTTCTTTTAGCGTAGATATGCTACTCAAGTTAATTTCCGAAGCGTGTAGCTGGCGTAAAATTAAAGTCACATCACATCATGTTCTTAACGAAATAAAATTCGATCGAATCAATTTGAACTTGCTTACAGTACCGACATTCACAATAATATCCTGGAATAATTTTTGTTTACCCTTATCAGGTGGAACCATTCGTTTGAAGGCGTGAAGTGTATTAGGATCGAGTGCTAATCATGAGTTTTCGAACACCACCTCCGTCACAGCACGAGAGAAGCTGGTCCTGAAATGACCGGCGATGGCAATCGCCAACCAGTAATAATGTGGGTTTCGGAAGGCTTTCGTGAGAACGCTTCCAGTGACAACATTTTGGGAAACATGAGGAGATCTTCAAAGTGAGCCGCAATCGAACAAAATGCCATTCGTCATGGTGAATCCAAGAAGCACAACATTTAAAGGGGGTGATCTGCTTTCTCCCACCCATTTATAACAATACTAGATGCTAAACTCCGATTCTTCTGATAACCCATATATATGTGTAAAAAATCTTTGTTTTTCCGCTTTCAAGTCGCTGTTTGCGGTTTTTGACGAATCACGTTTATTCGCGTACAAATATTTCGCTTACGGATGCATTGTGGGAAGAGGTGCTATTGTCGAACGAAAACAATCATCTGAATACTATTCCACTGGAAAATTGCCAAACAAGCCAGATGGTTTAGAAATGTTAAGTGAGTCATTTTGTTGCTCACTCTGGGTTACTTCGCGCATTTAGCCCTAGTAACAACGGGGTACCGACAGTTGCTCCTTGACAATTGCTCCCCGACAGTTGCTCCGCGACAATTGCTCCTCGGACAATTGCTCCTCGGACAGTTGCTCCTCGGACAGTGAACTGAGTTCACTTGAACTCAGTGGTATTTTCGCTTTCGTTCACACACATAAAAATCAACAGTGGGGTCAGCTTGAACTCAGTTCACTTGTTTACTTGTTTGATTGTTATAAATAGTTAAATAGTTCAGTTGTAGGCTACCTTTCAAAATGGACAGACACGTTACTTGGTATTTGTCAGAAAAAGGCAAACCTAAGGCTTGCTACGAACGTTTCGTGTACAACAAAAAGGAAACCAGCAAGAGTGACCCCACTGTTGATTTTTATGTGTGTGAACGAAAGCGAAAGGCCACTGTTCCGGGCGACTCCGTCTCCGTGGAAATACAATCTTGAAGTCATCAGAACACAACCATGCCCCCGACGCGTGTCGCAAGAATGTTCGGAAGGTAGTTGATTCCATCAAAAGACAAGCGTCTACAACAGAAGAAACCACAATGATGATCATTGCCAGTCAGTGTACAGGCGTTTCTGAAATCACAGCAGCTTCTTTGCCAACAGAACGGGCACTTAAGAGACAAATACAAAGAACGCGAAACCGCAATGGTTGGGTCCCACCACTGCCTGCAAGTCTGGAAGATCTGAATATTCCTGATGACTACAAGACCTTTGATGATGGAGAGCTCTTTCTTCTGCACGACTCTGGACCTGGCTCTCAGCGCATTCTGATTTTCTCAACCCACCAAAATCTGATGTTATTGTCTGAAAGTCAACACTGGTTTGCCGATGGAACATTTAAAGTGGCGCCCAGCTTATTCCATCAATTGTACACAATACACTGTTGCTGCCAAGGACTCATGATGCCGGTGGTGTTTGCACTGCTGCCTAGAAAAACAACGGCAGTATATCGTCAAGTTCTACAGGTACACAATACCATTATCTTATTCAGCATGATAAGCGTTAGGGTTATTTTCATCTTTTTCATTATTTTCATGACATTTTCCACCCCTTACTAACACATATGCGTTTTTATGCTTTTATCTTTTTTTCTTTCTTTTTTTAAACAGGCTCAGAACTCAGAACTCAGAACTCAGAAAATTGTATGGT
>JACCGJ010004352.1:0-20230 GCA_013407085.1 Atriophallophorus winterbourni
TTTACCCACAAGGCAGTGGAGTCGAGAGAGGTTCGCACCTATCGGTGGCCGGTGCCGACGAAGCGGTTTCATTACGCACTTTTCTGGGGAATTTTTCCTTCGATACCGACACCCCCGTTATAGGTTGGTGACTTCAGTTTTTGCTGTGCAACCATACAATGTCCTTGGATAGGACAAGGGGCAGTGACTTTTGGAGCGGCGAGTCACATCCGCCGCGTCGTGATGTCATCATTGGATTTTTGTGGCTTTTCATAGGCAGAACGCTTGCCAGGCGAAAACCCACCACACCCTCAGACACCACCGCCAAACCTTTCGCTGAGCTCGGAGAACCGAGCCCACCCAGCTGGCACCACGTGGAGGTATTTCGGCAAGCCAGCCGTTGAATGCACAAACCAAGGTATGGGATGTGCTAATCCATGATCCGCAATTTGCCGACGATACAGCCATTATTGGTCACTCCCAAGAACAGCTCTAGTTGCTAATGGATTGTAGATTGGACTGCCTAACAAGTGAAAAGCAGGCAACAACAGCTTGTTTCATCGACTTTGAAGCCGCCTTCGACTCCGTCGACCGAGATTCGCTGTGGAGTGTGATGCTGGCAGATAGTATGCTGGAGAAACTTGTGCGCATGATGCAAGCGTACTATTTATTGACACAGAGCCGCGTACGCGCATATGGAATGGTGTCATCGGCGTTCCCCATCAGGACTGGCGTTCGGCAAGGGTGCCCTTTGTCCCCTGTGCTATTCAACTCCGCGATCGATTGGACAATAAAGCAGGCGCTTTCAGATTACGCCGGTGTGATGCTGAGTCCGAGGGTCTCGATTGCCGATTTGAAGTATGCCGACGACATCGTAATCTTGATGGATGATCCTGGAACGCTTCAGACTACCCTGGAACGCCTCCGCTCATTTGCTTCTATGCTGGGGCTACGAATCAACACGCGCAAAACGAAGGATTTTACCACCGCCGCTGGACCTCATTTGCCTCTCAAGATTGATGGCGAGAACTTGGAGATGGTGAACACTATTCGTTACCTTGGTTCGTCCGTGCTACCATCGGGCCAAGCCAGGGATGAGATACCGACCTGTGTACAAGCTGCGCACACGGCGTTTTCACGACTACATTGGGTTCTATTTAGCCGTAGAAAAATCAGCCGACGTACAAAGCTGCGCGTTTAAAGAGCGGCGATTCGCCCAGTTCTCACTTATGGATGCGAGACGTGGCCTATGCGGGTGGAGGATATGCGGAAACTAGAGGTTTTCGATCACTGGTGTCTCCGACGCATCCTCAATGTTCGATGGGATGAGCGAGTAACGAATGACGAGGTTCGCCACCGTTGTTTTGATATCCCTCGCCTGAGTTCGGTATTGCGACAACACCGACTAAGATGGTTTGGCCACATCCTGAGACGCTTGGACGCTGAACTATTCAGGATGACACTATCGCCGACACCCTGCGCAGAATGGCGTTGTCGTAGCGGAGGACAAGGGAAGACTTGGCTTGCCACCGTGAGATCGGACGTAGAGCTGCTTGGTCTACGATCGGTTTACGGATGGCGCACGTGGGACCGGACCTGGCTTACAATCTGCGCGGATCTCGCTTCTAACCGCCGAGCGTAGGTGGCCATGCCCTCCGTGTAGTATGTATGAAAGCACAAGCCAGAATCCGGCAAAGTGCCGCACATCAAGACTGCAGCTTGGGCTGAGATCCTGTCAGTCCCAGTCCGAGAATATATAGGAAGAGAAAACACAGGAAATGGTAGCGAGACTCCAGCGAGTTTCAGCATGCAGCTCACTACCGTTGGCCAATCAATTTAGCACGATGTTAGCCGTACAGCACAGAAATGCTGCACGATTGCACATCCGTGCTGCAAAATCCGTGACGTCAACGAAGCCGACTCACCCTCCGGGAGGAGATAGTCGCACAAAAGCAGGACTGGATCCGCTCTCTTCCAAACCTAACTGTTTGCGATGTCAATCTTGAATTGGTCGACAGCTTTATTTACCTTGGCAGTTGTCTCTCTGCTGGCGGTTGTGTCGAGGACGAGATCTCACAACGTGTTCGCAAAGCGGGTGTAGCGTTTGCTAACCTTCGCCATGTGTGGCGTCGACGCGATGTTTTACTCCGTACTAAAGGCCGAGTGTACAACGTACTGGTGTGTGCAACACTACTTTATGGATGCAAAACCTGGTCTATCGGAGCGGACGATGTCCGTCGGTTTTGTTTTTGACACCCGTTGCCTGCGTAGATTTGCTCGCATTCGGTGGCAGCATCGCGTTACAAATATAGATGTCTGCAAGTGGGTGTGAGGAGAAGGTGGCCACGGACTGAGAGAAATGCTTATGCTTGCTCGTTTGCGATGGTTGGGACATGTTTTAAGAATGCCTCCTCACCGTTTACCGTACCGCGCTTTATTCGCCGAGCCTGGCAGAAGCTGGGAGAAAAGATCGGGTGGCCAGTCCATGACGTGGCGCGTTGGGATGAAGAAACTCACCGTAGCGCTAGGCTCAGTTGGGCGTATTCGTTTGCCTGGGTGGGGTCCAAAAACTCCACCATATAGTTAGCTGGAAACCTTACGCGATATGGCTACAAACCGGTCAGTGGCGCCAGTATTTTATTATGTGTCATAATTTTTTTATTCGGTATTATTTTATATAAAAACAAAAAAATCGCATGCAGTGAAACTACAAAAACAAGCTGCCATTTTGTGAATTTGCTTTTGCGTATTTCACTTACCTGCTTTCCTTTTTCCACGAGCTTGCTTACCTGCTTTTCCTGCTTCATATTGCTTGGCACTTTGTCTGGCTCCAGACTTGTGCTTCATGATGATAATGATGAGATTGGACTGCTGCAGACACTCCTTTGTCATCCGGATTTCTCGTGCTTAGAACACACGAACTCTTTCGGTTATTTCTGCCCCTTCACTAAATATTTTTAAAGAACGCATTGACTAAAAGTAAAGAAATTGGACGGTAAACGGAAGCTTGAGGTGAATGACTCTTTTGTGAACTAGAGTGGTAACGTCACAATTCCACTCAGCGGAAACACAACTGAGATTTAACAGCTTTTAAAAAATTGATCAAAGGTGAGCACAATGAAGAGGAACACTCAAGGAGAATGAAATACGTCGGGACGGTTAGAGTTTACTGTGCACAAGCTTCTCGGCTTACAGCTAAAGGTGTGAACGCGACATCGGTGAGTGTAGAAAGTGAATCGTCATTGGAGACAGGTATTAGTGTGGTATCTGCAAATTGTTCAAAGACGAAGAGATTGAAGCTATAGTATTCCAGCTATTACATCATCCGTTAGAGTCATCCCTATGAGTTTTCAAAAGGATCGCCCTAGGTTTTGTGTTTGAACGCTTAACGAAACAACGGACCTTTGACGTCGTCGGCGAAGGCACAACATAGGTTATATTGGTAATGTAGACGGTCCGCATGAATAAGGGAGGTCATTTTATTACCGCTACAGATAGTGCTGAGAATGTGAGCATTCAATTCCAGAACTTATATGGGATTCTGCGCTCCTTCTGCTGTATATGCAACTGTATTGTAATGCTTTGTGTTTCATATTAAATAGCAGGAACACATCCAATTCCAAACGCTTCTAAAATCCTCGGTGGATGTACAACAATTTATATTTCTCTTTCGTCTACTCTCGTTAACTAGTTGGTAGACTGTCAACATACTGGAAGTTGGCAAACATTATTTCTATAATCTGGTTGGTTGTGATTCTGCACAACGTGACTCGTGACATTCACCGTTGCATAATTCCCAAAGGGAATTCTGTTCTCGAAAAGTTTCACTCGTGCTAAAAACACGATAATTTTGAACGTGGCAATATTGATACACACGAAGCAATGTTGATTGAAGCACAACCCTGATCCAGGCAAAGTGCCGCACAATCAGGGATTGCACGTGGGCTAAGATAAAGTCAGGTTGCCCAGGCCTAGACAGATATGAAGAAAAAAGAACAGAAAATGTTGTTTAGTTGGTGTTCAGTGGCTCAATCCCTATTTTTGTCCCAAACCATTAACAAACCAACGATTAATCTTATTAATACACATATACATATTTTGCCTGTTTTGACTGTGTTTATTGTAAACATAATTCGACTGGCGAGTAATCAAATCGCACATATTTAATAACTACAATCCTGGCAGGTTGCAGCGATTACACCAACGGGTTGTAAAAAATAATGTCAGGCCTGGAAGTTGCAGTGTAGGTTCAAAAGGTACAAAGTACTGTCAATAAATCAATGGACACCGGGGGAAACCATTGACCGATTATTTCAATCTTATAGGTCGGGGTAAGGTTTAAACCTTCAACATTTTATTCGAGAGGATTTTTGTTATGCTGAGCCTGGGTTTACTTTTAGAGGCGGTGTGCATGAATTCAACAAATTTATTTCGCACGTTGTGTATCTGTACAGGAATTGGACACAAAATAATGCATAAAAATGGGATTCAATCAGGCACTTATGTTTAAAATATGCGATGTATTTCGTACAACAAAGAAAAGTGAAATTAACTTCGACGGTGAGAAAAACGGTGCACGACGGAAAGCATTAATTTGACCTTAAGTCAAGGTCAAGTTTAGGTACAAGTCATGTAGTATTGACATGTGACTAAAAGACAATCGCACATTCCGAGGTTCATTAGCGGGATATGATTAGGCACATAAAACTGCAAAAATGATACTCAGTAACGTGTTGTTTTGACATTCATTTTATTGTGTGTACACGCTTATTTTACCGTATAACACATCTAACTTTTTTCCCTCTGTTTTAGCTCATATTCAAGTTCCTTTTGGGAACACAGGTAGAATTGTCGTCTAGTTTTGTACCGATATAACTTAACAGACTAGAACAATGAGTATCTGCATTCGTAAGATCGAGATGTTTTTCCTCCATAATCGTAATGGCACCGCGAAGGCCGAAGTAATCGACTCTCCTGATGAACTTAACGTCGCCCGACGCCCTTCTGGCGTTGCACACGAATTCGAAGGACAACACAAGATGGTCACTTAGCCCCAAAGGACTATGATACTGCACTGACTCCACTGCTGTTGCTTCGGAGGTTAAAACCAGATCTAGAATTGACGATTCATTGAGGCCCCTTTGTCGAGTGAATGAATGGACATGGTTGTATAGGGGAGTGAAAGTGATAATCTCACGGAATTTGTACTCAAGGGATTGCTGAGTATGCACACTTTTGGTGTAGAGATGTGGGAGGTTAAAATCACCCATTATTAACAGTTGGCATCCTCTAAGATTTCCAGCGTTGCGCATCATTTGTAACAACGTTTCATTTTGGGCATCGGAAGAGTTGGGCGAGCGGTAGATCACACCAAGTATACAGTTCTCTCCAGTTTCCAAGCGAAGGCTACACCACATGGTGTCCTCTAGCTCAAACCTTGTGTCAGGTACAGCTGTGCATTGAAGACGTTCGTTATAATACAAAGCAACTCCACCACCTGATCTTGAACGGTCTCGTCGAAGTAGGATCATGTTGGGAAGTGCCAGCTCGCAATCGTTCACCTGATCGTAAAACCATGTTTCGGTAACAGCAATGATGTCAGCAGAAAACTGAGCGTTAAAGTGAGACAATTCGGCGATTTTGTTCCGCAAGCACTGTGCATTTGTGTATAGGCATTTAACAGTGGTTTTCGTGTGTAGCGAGCCTATGCGGATGATGTTTGTATGTCCGACCCCCTGAGAGCCGGACCATGATGTACTCAGTCCGACTCGGTTTGAGCCGGACCCACTACGTTTTTTGATGTATTGATTGCTTCCGTTTTGGTGGGAACGCTACCGTCTACCGCCCCCAGCCGCGAGTGTGTCTCACTGATTGGTTTGGGTGGGCTAAGTCTAACATCCTTGGGTAGTGTTCGTTTCATTTTTGTCCATTCCGACCTTACTATTTCAGCCATAGCGCTGGTCAAGAACGTAATCTTCAGAGTTTTCGGTTTAGAATCTGTACAGATACCATAAATCTGTAGATTTTCAGTTGAATAATATCTCGAGAATCACTTTATGGTGTTGTTGTTTCTATAATGCATTCTCGCGGCATCCACTTCTTTGGTTTGAGGAAATTAACGTAGTTCAGTTTCAAATGTTGTGGTCACTGACACTTTTCGGGTGCTTTTTTCGCCAAAATATAAATGAGATGGTCCGAAAGCACCGAGGATTACGTTTTTAACTAACGACATGGCTAAGATTGTAAAGTCCGAATGGGAAAAAGCGAAATGAGCTTTACCGAAGGACGTTAGACTTAGTCCACCCAAACCAAGTACCAAGATCGAAACACATCCTCGTTTGGGGACAGCAGATGATAGCGTTCCCACCGAAATGGAAGAAATCGATGCATCAAAAAACGTCGTATGTCCGGCTCAAACCGAGTCGGACCAAATACGTCATACAGGGAACCAAATGTTGTTTCAAACTGTCAGCGCGCAATAAGTAGTTCACAGGTTTCACACTCATCGCGCGTCGGACCAATAGCTGCAGTACTCGATTCGACATTGTGTAAGACAAATACGATCAGGTGCATATATTCAAATGCTCAGTGTTTAACTAACAAATTAGCTGAACTATGTGAGCTTTGTGATAGACTTTCACCCGATTTGGTTGCAGTTACAGAGACTTGGTTCCAGCCCTGCATGACTGATGCTGAGCTTTTGATTCCGAAAATGTCACTACTTCGTCGCGATCGCGATCGAAGATCTGGTGGTGGAGTTGCAGTCTACTATCACGAACGTTTAGCGCAGTGTAACGTCATCGATCAAAATGACCTCGGCCTTCCTGATACGATGTGGTTTTCATTAAACTAGTCAAGGAGATGAATGTAGGTTCGGCATCATTTACCGCTCGCCATCATCCGGAAGCTCATACAATGATGAGCTCATCGAATCATTGCAACACATCACAAAATGCCAGACTATGCAATTGCTGATTATTGGCGATTTTAATCTCCCGCATCTGCTTTTGAGAGGTGAGCTCTCCATGCAATCGTTTGAACATAAATTCAAGGAGGTTATAGAATTTGCTTCACTACACAATCAAGTGAACCAGCCAACTCGCTGGCGGGGTCTTGACCAACCTTCAACCCTTGACCTTGTCTTAACGCCTGAGGCAACCGCAGTAGAGGGTATACAATACCTGGCACCACTGGGGAAGAGTGATCATGTTGTGCTTTTGTTTGATTATGTATGTAGTGCAGAACGATTGTGTGAACAGACGAAAGTCATAAGGAAAATACAATTTGAATCCTTAAATATCAGTCTCCGGGATGCACACACTCATGAGTTTGATTTAATGGATCCGGGCTCATATTAGAATCCGTTTCTAAATTATCTCAATTCGAAGATTTACGAAAACTCGATTTTGGTACCACACAAATGCAGCTACAACAACCAGTTTGTTATTCGGAGTAGAACGAAGAAATGGTTAGCGGTTAAGTGAGAGTCTTGAGTAACTCATAAGAAGTTTGGTACGGAAGAAACTTGGAAGCGATTCTGTAAGATACGGAATCAAGTCACGACTCTTGTAAGAGAAGATCGCATTCAATTCCAATGGAACTTGCTCAAGAGAATTGAAAAGAATCCTAATCTTATCTACAAGATAGTGAATGAACGATCAAAGATCAAACCAGGTGTATTTTCTGTACGAACACCTCATGGATTGAACCATACTGCCCAAGATACCGCCGATGCTTTAGCAACGTTTTACTCATTTGTCTTCAATCCCAAGCTTTGTATACCATATCAAGTTTCATTAAGTTCGCCACATTTCGAATTATTAAGTGAAATGACTATCAATGAGTACATGGTTGAGCGGAAACTTAGTCGACTAAACGAAAAGAAGTCCCCTGGCGCAGACAAATTACCTCCGCCGTACTTTGCAGTTGTCGCGTTGCTTTGACTGCTCCTCTCACTCGCATATTCAATCTCAGCTTGAATGAAGGAAAAATACAACCGCAATAAAGAGCAGGGATGATAATTTCTGTTTATAAAGGCGGTAGCCGTTCAGACACAGCTAACTATAGATCGGTAACGTTACTTCCGGTGATTTCCAAATTAATCGAACGCATTGTGACTGCGCGCATAAGAGAACATTTTGAAAACCAAAATATTTTGACCGCAGCAAAACACGGTTTTCGAAGAGGTCGTTGCTGTTTATCTAACGTTCTTACAACGTTCCAGGATTGGACCAAGGCACTAGACGAAGGTGAGGCTTTACATGGTTGCTACATCGATATTTGCAAAACTTTCTATAGAGTCAGCCATGACATCTTAATTAAAAAGCTCGAATCCTATGGAATAACGGGAATATTGCTGAAATGGATTAGGGACCATCTAACTGATAGACACGTCCAAGTTTGCGTGGGCAGCACTTTATCTAGAAAAATAGACGTCACGAGTGGAGTTCCGCAAAGCTCGGTGCTTGGACCTCATATATTCTTGGTGTATATGAACGATATAGTAGAGGATATTGGATGCAACTTGATACTATTTGTCGATGATATTAAAATATGGAAACGTGTAAGGTCTGTTAATGACAGTATGGCATTACAACGGGATCTGTGCACCTCATTTCGTTGGTTAAATGAGTTACCATTTAACCCTGCGAAATGTAAATGCTGCAGCTTGAAAAATCTCTACACCACACGTATCAGCTTGGCACGCAAGATCTCGTCTGGACCAACGCAGAAAAAGATCTCGGTATATGGGTTTCGTTTAACATTAAGCCTGTACATCATTGCCGGATGTTGTACAATAGAGCTTGCCGTATCTTGAGTCTTCTCAGAAGAATATTTACGCCTGAAACCCTACCCCGGGTAATTAACACGTATATACGTCCTGTTATGGAATATTCCATCCAAGCCTTAGCACCATGGCTGAGGAAGGACATCGAACTACTCGACAGGATTTATCATCGTGCTAAGAAGTTGGTCCCCCCTTACAGAAATTTGCCTTTCACAGAACGAATGTTAAAACTGAATCTACACGATTTTACCCAACGACGGATACGTAGTGACCTCCAGTTGACATTCAAAATCCTGCATACTGAAAACCATTCCCTTAAACACTTGCTAAATCCCAATGGCCTTACTCTAACACGAACACATTCAAAGGCTTTAATCATTCCGCATTCTCGATTGAATATACGTCGTGATTTTTTCTCGGGAAGAATTTGTTTCACTTGGAACTATTTGCCTGAAGTAATAACACGATCAGAATCTGTTGAGGTTTTCGCTTCCAAACACGATGAGTTTATGACGAACCATGCGGTATGTGACTGTCCCTATTCATTTTTGAGATATTTTATATATATTTCGTATATATTCCATATACCTTGTCATCTTATGGTCATTGTTAAGCTTACTGCTTTTTCTACCATAAAATTTTCTGAGTTTCTGAGTTTCAGTCGTAGTACGTTTGTTTGACCATATATGTCTTTAGTACTTTGGACCATCACTGACAGTTTATTCATCTGAATTTTCTAATACATCATTGATGATTTATTGCAAGATATTCTAATATACTTCGTGAAATGTTGCTAATTCTGTTTTCTAATTTTGCGTTCAGTGCTGGTTGAACATAATTACACCATTTTACAGAAATTAGACTTAGTATCCAAAAAGCTGCGGATACTGGAAATTTTCACGGTATGTATGATGGGATCAAGGAAGCCATTGATCCAAACAAACTTAAAACGGCTCTTAATAAGTCTGTATCTGATGACCCGATTGTGAACAAAACTCAGCAGATCGAAAGATGGGTAGAGCACTTCTCCTGTCTCTACTCTAGGGAGAGTACGATTTTGCCACATGTACTTGAAATGTCGATGCCGACTATTGGATATTCAGATACTTCCCCTACTGTTGAAAAGCTGAATAAGAAACCGACTGCTTAGCGAATGGGAAGAACCCTGGTGACGACGGAATTCCACCTGAGCTCATCAAATGCTGTAAAGCAGCATAATTACAACCTCTTCACCATTTGCTTTGTAGTAGACTATTGTCTCTACACATTCACTATTGTACACGTTCTCCTTATTCAACCTTTGGCTAACACACGATTCAAAGTCAAACAACGCACGTGTACAATTATCGATCTTCGCGCCCGGTCAGCCATATCGACCACCTTCCAAAATACACATTCAAATGATGCGAGGCAACGGGCAACCGGATCAGATATGATGAAACTGACAGGCAGCGAACTACGCTACTGCCTCTGTATTCCATTCCATTATTTTGTTTTCCTTTTAACCGATGTACAGAACAACACGATCGTTTTACAAAGATAACATTCGGCATACCAGTGTTTTTATCTGAGCCAAGACGTGGGGGTTTGAAGGCCAAGCCAACGGTAGGAGCCTTTGTCAACAAGCACCGCTAGGGCCGCAAACCCAAACTGGTGAGCCCGAAAAAGAACACACGGTGAGTATGTTCCTGATCTTTTGACGATTCTCATTACATTTACATTTTCATGCCATACCGAACATGAGTGAGCCTCAAAGAGATTCTAGTCCGGTAACCAATACCACCGTTGCATTCGCAATTCCTCACTTCTGGACTCAAAACCCAGAGTTATGGTTCCTTCAGTCCCTTAGTATTTATTTTCCAGATAAACTCTTTACATCCATATGAAGAATTCCGGCTCACAAACGAGTCAACACTGCGCCACCGAATCTTCTACGAATACCCACAAAAGACACTCTCCATTCAAATCATATATTCGACAATAATGTGTTCCAACTGAACATTTTTGAAGATTCTGACTCTTCGAGATTCCTCGCATCTTCGATGTACCTGTCCTTCGTTCTTTAATATTCTTCAAGTCATTTTTCCCCTCACTCGATTTTTTTCATACAATAACTGCTCATATATTGAATTTCTGTAAAACTTATTGATTATTATTTACCTTGGCCATTTTAACGAACGAAAAATTAACAGCACGTATGACCTTGAAAATGTTAATAATTATTGTCCATTTTTATGCTTCATGTATACAAACAACTTTGATAATTATCGATCATGCTTAGGATGCCTTGGAATTCCAGGAATAAAATATTTATTCATTTATTCAATATTTCTTTGAGATCGAACGCGTAACGCAAGACAAACTCAAGATCCATTATGTAATTAGCTCACTCACTTGCGG
The DNA here is from genome assembly GCA_013407085.1 of Atriophallophorus winterbourni. Classification (NCBI taxonomy): domain Eukaryota; kingdom Metazoa; phylum Platyhelminthes; class Trematoda; order Plagiorchiida; family Microphallidae; genus Atriophallophorus; species Atriophallophorus winterbourni. Next base: position 11,168 of record JACCGJ010004352.1, read on the forward strand.
GTCATTGTACTTAGTCTAAGATATTTTGCTGAAAAAACCATGTACTTATGAGGATCTAAAAGCAGCCCTGATCACGTGACTCACAGAGTCCGAACGACTCCGTGTTCAGCGTCTTTTACCGCAGGAACAGCTTGGGGATCGGACACCGACCCAATTACTCAGAAGCATGCAATCATTGATCAGCAACATTACGATCGATGAACGCTCCTTGAAGCAACTTTTTCTGCAACGCCTACCGAGACATATTCAGAAAATATTGGACAACTTTGTGGACATGGTTGTTATTGCACAGCTTGCGGAAATGGCAGATAAGATCGTCGAGATTAGGCAGCCCACCGTAAGCGCAGTCGTTAAGGCGGATCCACCTGACGACCACCACGGTCGTGCCATCCGCAGCTTGGAAAATCGGCTAAACAGGCTTATAAGGAATAAGAGTACTAAGAGTAGTCGCAGTTCAAATAAGCGAGGTTTTTGTGGTTCCACGCGCGCTTTGGAAGTAGAGCACGAAAGTGTTCTAAACCATGCTCCTTCCGGAAATCGGGAAACACGAATGCCGGTTCGTGATGGCGGCCGCAAGGACTGGCATTTGGCAAAAGGATCGCCTCTTTTATGCATTAATATGAAGTTTTTCGTCGATACTAGAGCTCAAATAAGCGTGATACCTCCGCGCCTACAAGACATAAACAAACTATTCAGTATCATGTTGCGCGCAGTAAATGGTACAGCAATAAGCACATAAGGTAAAAGATTCCTCACCCTCAATTTAGGCCTTCGAAAACTTATAAATTGGGTTTTCACCATAGCCGATGTTCCGAATCCTATATTGGGCTTAGATATATTTCAACATCACGGAATAGTGGTAGAGCCTAAAAGGTGCAAGCTGATAGATGGTGTCACGTACCTGACTATCAACGGCTCGCATACTACAATCACGTATCCCACCGTAGAGAGCGATATCCAGCATTTTAGCCCACCATACAAAAAGCTCATAGAATCTTCCGTGTATATCACATTTCCCAGCTACCAGATTGCAGACGTAAAGCACGACGTTACACGTCGAATCATAACTACAGGGAACCCATGCTTCAGTAGACCGCGAAAGTTTGCTCCAGATAAGCTTAAAATAGCTAAAACTGAATTCCAACACATGTTGCAATAGGGAATTATCCGTCCTTCCAGCAGCATGTGGGCAAGTTTACTTCACATGGTCCCTACGAAGAGAGCCAACTACTGGAGACAATGCGAAGATTATAGAGCTCTGAACACGCTCACGAAGCCTGAAAGGTATCCAATCCCGCATTTGCACGACTTTTCCATGTCACTGCACAATAAGCGAGAGTTCAGCAAGATAGATGTTGTTCGCGCGTATCACCAAATCCCGGTTCACCCATCGGACGTTCCAAAAATGCAGTGACCACACCATGTGGTATCTTGGAGCTGTTACGCATGCCATTTGGTTTGCGCAACGCCGCGCAAACGTTCCAAAGTTTCACGGACCAGGTCACGCACGGACTTGATTTCGTCTTATTCCACATCGACGACATCTTGGTTGCCAGTCGTTCCCACGAGGAACACCTACAACACCTCAAACAACTGTTCGAGCGTTTACGTTATAACGGAGTGATCATCAATCCCTCCAAGACGCAACTCGGACAAGATTCCATCGATTTTCTCTGCCATCACGTCAACTCTCAAGGTATCAAAACTCTCAGCGACAAAGTTGACGCGATTACAAGCTTTCCGTTACCCGACTCCCTGACCAAGCTGCGTAGGCATGCTGGCATGTTCAACTACTATCGCCGCTTCATCCCGAAGTGTTCACAGCTATGCCAACCACTAAAGGACCTACTGAAGCTTGATAAAAAGCAATTTCAAATGAACGAGTCAGGTAGACGAGCTTTTCAGATAATCAAGCAGGAATTGAGCAAAATGGTGTTGCTAGCACACGTCGATCCGCAAAGCACACTCGTATTATCAAATGATGCATCCTCTGTCGTTGTCGGTGGCGTGCTACAACATAGAAAGAACGGCAACTTAGTACCACTTGCGTTCTTCGCAAAGAAGCTACAACCCGCAGAGCAAACTCCTGGTGGTTTATCTGAGTATTAGACACTTCCGTCACTTATTGGAAGGACGCGAATTTGAGATACTCACAGATCACAAGCTATTGACCTATGCGCTATCCTCTACATCTGATAAGTACAATCCACGTGAAATACGACAGTTGGACTTAATCTCGCAATTCACGTCAACAATCAATTATCTTCCTGGATTCAAGAACGAGGTTGCCGACGACTTGTCCAGGTCTTCCATTGACACTATTGATGTCAGCCCCATGGTTGATCTGAAAGAACTGGCTAAACTTCAGAGCAAACAGAAAAACTTCCTTGAGCAGTTGTCTAACACGAATTTGAAGATCAAACAACTCCCTTTAGACAGAACACGCGAGACCATAATCTGTGACACAACGACAGGTACACCACGACCAGTCGTTCCTGAAACGTATAGAAGAGTCATATTCGATTCTATTCACAATATTTCGCACCTTGGTGTCCGCGTCACGCAACGTCTAATCGCAAAGCGCCTGTCAGTGTTATCATATCTCATCCGGTTGCCCGTTGCCTCGCACCATTTGAATGTGTATTTTGAAAGGTGCTCGATATGGCTGACCGGGAGCGAAGATCGATAATTTTACACGTGACGTTGGTTAACCTTCGAATCGTGTGTTAGCCAAAGGTTGAACAGGTAGGCGTGTACAATGGTTATTGTGTTGAGACAATAGTCTGCTACAGCTTCTTCGGTGCTGGTAGGAGGAGTGTGTTCTACAAGAGATGCGAGACACAAAGTTCATCACGCTATTTAAGAATGAAGGAGATAGAGGTGACTGCAACAATAACAGAGGAATCTCCCTTCTGAATGTTGTTGGCAAATTGTTTGCTAAAGTCTTACAGATCCGGCTGCAAGTTTAAGTTGATAGAATTTACTCTGAATCTCAATGTGGTTTCCGCAGAGCAGCTGTCATTCTGTCTCGATTGAACTCTCGTGTTTGGGGTAACCGCGAGCTGACTGTAAAAGCAAATAATAATATTAATGATATATATTCTTGGACAACCAAGGCATGCAATACATGATCAGTTTATCAAAATTTGAACAGCAAAAGAAAATAGTAAAGTGCAAGTGACCGAAATGAGCGGGATTTTCAAACATTTTTTCATGTTCAATAAGGGAAATGAATATACAGTAGGTAAGAAAAAAATTTCAATGTATAATAGAAATGAGATTTCTTTTAAATTACGTCAAGATTTACGAATGGCAAGGGTGCAAGAAACAAATGGTGAACAGAAATGGAAGTTAATTATGGAAAAAGTGGTGCGAATTGTAATGAAGTTGTCATAAAAAATTGATTAATAAATTATATATGCATAAATTCATGTTTTTACGGAAAGGTTTGTTAAGAAGATTAAAAAGGGAACATAAATCCACCAGAATAAGAAAATCTAAGAAATTGTGGGGGATGAGAGAGGGTGTGGCTAATAGCAGGGAGTAGGCAATAGGGTGCTGTGCTCCAATGCTCTTGAAGGATTGTCGACCAATCGAACCAAAATGTGTTCACCAGCCGGATTTTCGTTATCTGCAGGAGAATGAATCGCATACGGAACAAATCTCGGGCGGATAGATTTCGAGCCAATTACAGTGATGGTTCGTCATTCGAAGACACTGGAATATAATGAAAGATTTTCCCTTCGTCAGCACGGTGAGAGGTCATCAAAGTAAAATAGTACATCATTTGAGAAACAAGAAAAAACATATTGTTTTTTATTTTTTTTTACGTTTTTTTCATTTTTGGTAGATTTTTAATATTTTTTCACGTTAAGATAGAAAAATAAGACATTTCTAGGCCTCATGAGAAATAAAAAAACAGTTATACACATAATACACATAGAAATTTTCATCGAAGGCAATGTTGAGATTAATTAGTGTAAAAGCATTTCTAGGGTCCGGTAACCTGACACTTGAATGGCCAGTTATCCAGAGAATACTATCTGAACCCATGATATATTAATATATGCAGATATATAAGCAGATAACGGTTAAGGATATGGTCATATGGTAAAAATGATTATAAAACGCATGGTTACGATGAAGATGTGTAGCACCATATCTAGGGTCCGGTAACCTGACACTTGAATGGCCAGTTACTCAGAGAATACTATAAGACATCATGATATACTAATATATGAAGAAAGATGTGGAATTAGAAACCTGGGATCCCATGAAAGTATATAATATCTAGAGAAGAGTTCATCTTAAGGATTTGGGATAGTGAGTGAACGGTAAGAGTTTCTACAAGCGTTTCAAATTTTCCTGTAGATGTGCACATACGGAAATGTAGAGGAAGAGAATTCCAAAGTTGTGCATATCTAATTAAGAAAAAGTTACGTCTTACTTTAGCGCGAGACAAAGGGATATTCAATAGACTTGTTAGATTACGCAGATCATATTGAATATAATCGCGAAAGCGCATGCCAAACTGAAGCTTAACTCGCTGTTGAGTAATGATTCGGAAGAAAAGAAGCAGATTCAGACGAATTCTTCGTAGCCATAGTGGTTCGATGATCAGCAAATTACACCTTTCATGATAAGGCAAAGGGTTAAAACAGCCCAAAGTTATTTTGGTGAAAGTACGTTGAAATATCTCTAAGAGAAAAGAATCTCGCCTCCCCATGTGGGAATATATGATATTACAATAATCAAGACTTGGCAGGACCTTCATTTTATATAGTGCAATTTTACTTTCAAGTAAGAGGAATTTATGGTTAATTAAACCAAAGTTTTGTCGTGCTCTCGTGAGGAGATGTCTTGCTAGCTCATTAAAGTTCAGAGAAGAGGAATACCTAAATACGAGATCCCTGACTTCTGCAGAAGGCGTTAGGGTTGAGCCATTTAATGTAAGTGTGTCACAGAGAATTAAGCAGCGTAATCCCATATAGTGTGTCTTAGGAGCCGAAAATTCTAATCCCCATTGTGCGCCTCAGCTTGATAGAGATGCAAGATCAGTGTTAAGGGATATCAGAGTTTGTGGCATTTTATTAGTTGGAAATGATAGGACGACTTTTATGTTATCAGCGAAGATAAAGAGTTTAGAGTGGGTCACAACGATTTGCAGATCATTAACATAGATGAGAAAAAGAAGAGGGCCTAGAACGCTGCCCTGAATAACGTCACTTGGAATCGGCTGATTAGGTGAAGTAAAACCGTTAACGCTAACTGAAAAGGTGCAATCAGACAGAAAAGAATTGAACCACCTTAATAAAGGCCCATGAATACCTAAATGTAATAAATTCAAAAGGAGTAGCGTATGTGAAACCCGATCGAAACCCTTGCTTATGTCTAGGAATACAATGATCCCTGATAATCCTTGGTCTAGTGAACTGGTTATGTGATCTAAATATTCTAACTGGTAGGTTGCACAAGATTTTTGGTTTGGAAACCATGTTGGACTGGAGAGAACGCATCTGGGCCAAGGTAGTCCAACAAAGATTTCTAATTACTTTTCAAATAACTAGAGAGAATAGAGTGTATTAGTAGGGAGATAATTCGTAACGAGGTCAGAAATACCAGATTTCAAACGAGAGATAATATCCGAGTGTTTCCAATGAGTTGGAAAGATTCTGGATTTGAGAGAAATATTAAAAAGATTTAATAAAAGTAAGGAAAAATCTTCACTGCTGTTGTGTAAGATGGCTGATATAAAATCTACACCATCGGGTTTGTAAGAAATTTTACTTCGACGGGAAATATCTTTCACTTCTTTTGAAGTGAAAGTAAAGGAGTCAATAGTATTTAAGGGAACGTTATTGTTGGCCGGTGAATGATAAATGTTATTAATAAATGAGCTGCTGAAGAATGAAAAGAAAGCTTGACTCATTGTGGGCGGGTCAGTAGTGACTACATCCTTATTATCTTTCTGATAAATAATTGAAGAAATGTCACGTTTCATTGAGATACACCTATTCTTCGTAAGACAATTCAAAGACTTAGTCTTTGAGTCACTGCTGAAAGCCTTTGTTTCTTGACGCTCTAGGAGGCGAAATTTAATACCTGGGAGAGAGTTACATAGCTCATGTCGGCGTATAACAGAGGAGAAGTCAAACATATGATTCGCAGAAGTAGAGAGACGAGCAATCTTTTTGTCGAGAAGGGTTATGGGGTTATGTTTACTTCTCCTAATATGAGAGTTAGACTAACTCCGAAGGCGTGCTAAGAGGTTATCATGGAAAATCGAAGAAATACGATTAAAGTATGAAGAAAGAAAAAATTCAGTCCAGTCGTTGTCTCTGAGAAGATTCGAAAACTTAGTCCACTTGATATAAATTTTCTCATCATTGTGAATATATGCCGGCTTCCGAAAAAGGCGCAGAACGCAAGTGACCATATTGTGGTCGCAACCGGGCAGTTGAGCTAAAATTGCAACGTTGCTGGGATCAGTACCTAGAGTGAAGATCAGGTCTAAAATGCTGGATAGTCTTGTAAGCTTACTCACAGATTGTGTGAAACCTAAAACATAAATCGTTTCAGCGAATGCTGATAATTTATTCGAAATGTGGGGGTATTTCCAGCTGATGCATGGCATGTTGAAATCCCCAGCAATAATTTTATTGCTGAGAGGGGCAATGGATGCCTCAGTAAAGACATTTATAAGCTTATCAATAGTGAGTGTGGAAGGAGATAGTGGGTTATAGATGCACCCCATGAGAGCGTTAACAGAGGGTATGGTGATCCGAATTGAGTCATCTACATCTTCTACCAAATAAGAACTCTATATTTCTGCCGGAAAATCTGTATTAACATAAATGAGAATACCACCACCACGGGTGTGAGTGCGGTCCTTCGGAAACATGGAATAGTTGGCTACTTCAATTGAAACGTTGGGAACGACATGAGATGTCCACGTCTCTGTGATGAGAACTATCTCGTACGGGTTTGAGATCAAGAAATGTTGAAGGGTAGGAAGCTTGGAGATAACCGACCGTGCATTGAATAATAGAAGATTAATTTTAGGATACTTAACATGTGTAACTGAAAGTGATTAACATGAGTGGTCTGAAATTGATGGTGTTAATTTAAGTAAGGGTCTTGGTAACGAAGCGGAAAATTTTGCTGAGGAAAATTTTGCATCGGTATATACCTGGTTTGAAAAGGGTCTAGGTAGGTATTAAACGGGTTCCCGTTCATGAAGGGACGCTGATCTAGGGTACCTGACGCGTTTTGAAGTAGAAAATAGTAGGGTCTTGAAGAAGGATAGTGAGGACGTGAATGCTAAGGGTAGAAAGGACTATGGGAAGGAATAATTGGGCCAAATGGGTCAGATGTGACCGGGAAGTGTCTATGGACGGGGTGATAAGTGTAAAAACCGTGGGGTGGTTTATATTCATCAACGTTCCGCTTGGCACTATGCATACTATTGATGTGTGGTCCACCTCGAAGTAGTGGCGAATTTACCTTACGGGGCGTACATCTGCAGTGACCGTTTTAAGAGTGGTGAGATTGCATTCATAGGTAGGAGTTGTGGTATCAATGTTTAAATTAGGTTTAGCTATAAAGGGGATGCTACCTGAAGTTGTTACATCATCAGAAGCTGAGGCTCGGGGTATAGATGTTGTTGTGGAATTATCAAAGACAATATCCACGTCTATTAAATTGGGGATAACTGTTGAGGGTTTTACTACGTTGCAACGCTTGAGAAGGCATTTGCGTTGTAAGGGTGTGTTGTCTGGCTTGATCAAAACATTGAAAAGTTGAGGTTTAAGATTTTAAAACATGTTGATTATTAAGTATATGTAATGAATAATTTTCGTTAACACATTTTCATAATACTGGGGCACAACTGCGGTTAGAAGGCTTTCTAAGCCTAATTACAGATGCCGATTCTAGGGGAAGGCCATATCGAGACATTACTATCTTTTTAAGTTCAACTAAATGGTATCTATCGTCTACATTAAGGAGAATAATGTTTTTAGCACGGTTCCGACGCTGCTCAATTTCTGAGGTCAGCGACACTAAGAATCGACCCGTTTGTTGAAGTAGATCAGAGTCTAACACGTAACTACGGGTCACGAAGGATAGCTAGTGGTTCTAATATACTGCAAATTTCAGAAACCGTGGACAGTTTATCTGCGACTGATTCAATTTTGTTTTCTAGGTTTTGTACAGTGGACAGAACCGTGGACATATTTCCATCAAGAACCACCGAACATTTTTTCAATTGAGATGTAGTTCGGTGTGTTGTTCTTGAAGATTTCGATAGCTTGTAATGAGACATATCGACAGTATAAATATAAGTATGTGTAGTGCAAATAAAAGACTTGCCAATATTTCGAACACCGCGCGTAAAGATGATGAAATGCAGCGCGTGCGTACTAAATGCAGTATGGCAGTGAAACCTGGACCACATACGCAAGACACGGAAGGAAGCTGAATGCTTTCCATCTACGAAGCATCCGTCGTATCTTGAACATATCGTGGGTGGACAGAGTGACTAATGCTGTAGTGCTTTCAAAAGCTGGTCTACAAAGCATGTTCACCCTATTGCGACAGCGCCGCCTGCGGTGGCTCGTTCATGTCTACAGAATGGAAAATGGTCGTATTCCGAAGAATCTATTCTATGGTGAGTTGCAACTAAGAAGAAGAAGATTTCCGGTGCTTCGTTGACATAAACCAGGAAGAGGATCGGACCAAAGACTGAACCTTGGGGAACTCCGCTAGTTGCTGCGATTGATTTTGATAATGCACCATCAATAGGTACCTGGGTGGTGAGATTTGTTAGGTTGTCATTTAGCCAATTCAACTAATTTCCAGTGATAACTAGCCTTTCAAGCTTCTTCAGGATATGGTCAACACGATCGAATGCTTTCGAGATATCTAAGTAGCAGGTGTGTATTGCTTGCCCTTTCTCTACGGATTTTGTCCAATCATCTGTCGTTACCAGTAAATTAGACAAACAGGAATAATTACGCCTAAATCCATGCTTTTTCCTTGAAAGCAACTGATTATTATCGAAAT
>JACCGJ010004353.1:0-17912 GCA_013407085.1 Atriophallophorus winterbourni
TATAATTTCATTAACATAATATCACCTATTTCAATGTTTGGGTGATTAATGAAGTTAAATACAGCATCACCCGCCAACGCGTTTACCATGAAAAATTGCGACGTGTGAGGAATAAAATTAACATGAATCATTTAATTCTAACAGAATTACTCACTAATATAAAGAAAGTTTTTAATGAATATAAATAAATATAAATGAATATAATGAATGATAAAAGACATTTATTCAACAATTTCGTCCATTTGGGAGCGTGACGCGAATTTCGAAGCAAAATTTCTCAATCATGTAAATTTGATTCCTGTTTCTAGAATTTCACTCATGGAGTGAGTTTTCTTCAAACAAACAGTCGTGTACTTATTGGAATTTTTAATGGAAATAGATAATTTTGAAACAGATTAGATGAATTTTGATTTATTGACACTACATATAAAAAATAATCCGAAATTACCAAGTAAATAATATTTTACATTTCTAAAAACCCTTATGAGAAATATTACGTCTGACACCATGAAACTTTCTTCCGAAAAGACAAATTACTGCAGACGAGCGCAGACTTTTAACTGACAGATTAGTTAAAGTTCTAATTGTGAAACTTACATGAAACCTCTAAGCTCATTATGCTTATTTTCAACTCAGCGTCATTTCTCGAGCTGTGACCTTATTAAAACCTTAGATATACTGACAGGTTCACTGTTCGAAGACTGACAACATTTCTGTTCTCAATCGTTAAACTTTCCAACTTGGAGTCAATTTAAATCTCGACAAAAATCATAGTCGTCTGAGAGTGAGTCAGCACTTTATAGAGTAAGGGTTGTAAGCATTTTAAAATGCCACTTGCTCGTCGATAAATGTGTTTAGAAAGTATGTTGATGAGTTCTAGCTCGTGTTGTTTTTTATTTGGATAACCGATGACAATTTTAGAATGTAATGGTTTCTGACTAGTCAATACATTTTGATATTCTCTAAAAACAAAAAAATGAGAACAGTAGAAATAATATTCTAAGTTGTTGTCCAATATTTGATCATATGTGCGGTTTCTTTGTATCTGACATTACACTGACATGTTTAATAGGAAAAAAGTTTTTTCCAGCCTTAGATATAAGAACCTGTTCACCTGAAAGAGAAAATGTATAACGCTCGACGTACAATCGTTGTCTTATACGCCAAGGATATGAAAAAGGGGCTAATTTAACCATGTTGAGCGCTCTTCGAGAACATATCAGCAGTATGAATTATAGACGCTAGCTAGAATTTTACATTAGTGTAATAACTTAACTGAAGAGAATGCTTACCATGACGTATATCTGAGTTGAACAATTTAAATCCACAAAAAATCACGAATAAAAATTTAATATCTATACTATCTGAAAACTCACACTATTGCAGATAATGAAATTGATATCAAGAGTTTGGTTTTCAGATGTAGATATGCTATTCTCATATTGATTCAAATCGTTGATATCAATAAGTAATGGAAGCATGCGTGCCGATAATATCCCATTTGATGATGAAAATATGCATTGCATTGACATTCCTTTTTCTTTTGATTTGAAGATAGCTCTAAAAAGGTAATTTCAGCATGATAAAATTACACGATGAAAGGGACATCTGGGAAAACATCCAAAATTAATGTATTTGACACTTCTGAGACACATCCAATTGTCTGCTTGTAAACCTCACGATCAGAATACCATATGGACCAATCCTAATTCAATAAAATGGTTTCAAAAATAAGTTTTACATATTCGGAAATGGGACAAATTAGTTTCGTTGTAGTGTTCAACCAATTCGAATAGACAATATCATTGAAAGACGGTTTCAGGATTACTAAAACGTTGAGCAAAATTGAGGTTACTTTCTCCATCACATGTTTCTGTTATGGCTGTATGCAAGCAAAATATAATACACAGCCATGATAAAATTAGGGACATTATTTCTTTGGCATTTTTAAAATGATTTCAGAAAATGACCTAGAGAAATAAATTTCATATGATTAGCTAAAATCAATATTCACATGGTTATTGGAGTCAGGCAAATTAGGATTTTTCTCATAAAATTTCATCCACATGGTTGAAATTGAGTTAATCAAAGTGTTTATATGTATTCAAGGAAAGCAAATAATACATGAACCTACGATTTATTTCGTTTCAAGTAATTGAATTAACAATGAGCTAATGGTTAAAAGCCGATCACTTGCTAAGATTTCCATCAACGATATGTGATTGAGCAGCTAACTCTTCGATATTAAGAATACAGGTTTTATGAACTTAAGCAAAGTGTTCTCTTCACATCATTGTGAGAGGTCATAGAATCAATTCAGTTCAGTTTATACAGGACATCGATCGGCTGAATAACCGCTTAAGTTTTATAATTTTTTGATGGAAAGCAACAGTTAGATCCACACAAATATCTACATGTTTTTTTCGTCCCTATGAAATCTTCGACGATCACGTCGCCAAAAGATTATACAGATTGTATTTATAACTGATACAGGAAATTGAAAAAGAAGTTTTTACTCACCAGAACTCTGAGAGGTAAGCTGAAGTAGAATCGTGTATAAAAACAGAAATCTTTAGGAAATTGATGCTCACATACCCATCCCTTACACTCCACTACCGGTTTCTGGCTGTTTGCTGTTTGCAACACTTTACTTTGGTCATCCATAAGCGCCATGTGTGCTTGACCAAGAATCACTTTGTGATTCCGTGGTGAACATCGTGGTTCGTTGTACGAACCCTATATAACAGTGGCATACAAGTATAACTTTGTTTAGAAAACTTTAGCATTTACTTGCTTTACGGCATAACCCTAAAAGATTGTATAGCCATTATTGAGAGTATTCAGGAAAAAAATTACCCCGGTTGCGGTCCAAAACCTGTTTGAAACTCTAGACGGAACGGCAGGATATACGTTCTCGTTAAAGAATGTTGCAGGCGTTTATCTTCCTGAGGTTGAACATGTGGTTCCTGGAGTCTAGCCGACTTCGCTTCTTAGCAAGTTTAAATGAATGGCTCCGGGTTTCAAGCTTGGTTCTTAAGGTGAAGATGTCGTTGATTCGAACGCTACGTAAGCCCTTTAAGATCTAAAACGTTTTAATTAAGTCACCTCTTAAACGATGGTGCCAAAGATAGAAAAATCGAGATAATTTAGGCGTGCATGCGAGACTGTACGCTTTCAATTTTGAGGATGTGCTTCATTTAGTAATGACACCAGGCTTTAACACAATATTCAAGATGCGGCCAAACTAATGCCTTGTAAAATAGCAGGAATACATCAGGTCTTCTGCTCGATAGCATAGATTTGATCCGAAAATGAACCTTGGGTGCACTTAAATCTGCAGCGAAACATTGATTCTCCCATTTGAAGTCAGCATTTACCAGTACTCCGAAATCATCAAGACTCTATGTGGCATTACTAATGAGGGAATTTCCCGACATCTGAACCGAAATGTAATCACCAAGTGCTGACAAAAGTTAGCTCTTATTAACATTAAGTGGGAGGTCCCACTGGAATGACCAGTTTATGTACCGTTCAGGGTCGTGCATCTGTTGATCCGATGAAATTCACACCATCCGCAAAAATGAAGCATGAGCATTTCAAGGCAAACGACAAGTCATGATTGATAATTAGGAATAGAAGGGGACTGAGTAGCGAACCTTGAGGGCCCCCACTGATCACGTCAGTTAGGCTAGACAACGTGGATCTTACATGAACTCTGAATGTCCTACCTGTATTGAATGCTTCTATTCAAACAAGTAGATTACCTTGTGTGCCTTGTTCTGCTAGCTTGCTCTCTAGAAGAAATCGAAAGCCTCGTTTAAATCTAGGTAGAGAGTTTCGACGGGGTTCCCTTTGTCCAACAATTTAGTGACAGTATTGAGAAAATAGATAATGTTAGTCAAGCAGGATCTACCCTTGAGAAATTCATGTTGAGTTTAACCTCGTAGAGAATTCCTACAAAGATGCTGACAGATTCCGTCAAGCAATAATTTTCCAATACTTTCGAGACGATGTTAGTCATGCTGACAGTTCTCTGGTTGTGTAATGGTACGACTATGGTTTATTTTCACTTAAGAGGAACCACTTCCAGGCGCAAGCATAATGTGAAAAGCTTGCACAACGTTTCGTTAAGCACTGAAGCAAGATTCTTAAGCGCTTGACCAACAATCAATTCATTCTATATTTGAACATCGTGTTTCGTTGTACGAAATTTATTTAACAGCGGCATGCAAAACAAATTTTGGCAACACGCCTATCAATTCATGGCAAATAAAAATGAAGCTTTCTGCCCTCATCTAATGACGGCAAACAGACGGTAACCGGATGTGCAATGTTAGTTCTAGTGATTTGACTACAATACATGAGTTAATTTGAGCGTATTGAGCATTCGACCAAAAATAATTATGTGATTCTTTATTTTAACATCGCGATTCGTCGTACGAACTCCGTTTAACAGTGGCATGCAAGTTTTATTTTGTTTACCACGTAACCACTATTCAAGCCTAGAGGAAACGCAGCTGACTGCCTTTACATGAGAAGTGCAAACAGCTAAACTTCCATTGTGGATTTCAAGTTCTTGAGATGTGAGCACAATAATACATTGGTCGTTTTCAGCGTCTCGAGCGCTTGACCAACAATTTTTTTATTCTGAACACCGTGCTTCGTCGTACGAATTTTATTTAACAGTGGCATGTTAATCTAAATTTGTTTACCAATTAACCACTATTTGAAGGCTAGCTGAACCTGAGCTTACTATCTCAACCTGATGACAGCAAATAGCAACGAACTGGTTGTGGATTGTAGGTGCTTGATTTGTGAGCGCACAATACGATAATACAAATATACGTTCTGATGTTTTCCTAAAAAGAAATTTGTATAGTTTTTGCCGGGTTTTGTTAGGTCTTGAAGCCTAAATTGATAGATAGTTAGATTCATTATGACGTCTCAAATAAGTAAATGAATAAATGAATTTTATTCTCGGATAACCAAGGCATGCTAAGCATGATAAAAGATTAACTTTTTACCCGTGTAAACTTACCATCCTTAATTAAACGGAAAAATCTTCAAAAATTCCGCTTGATAAGGTCATTTTTACAATTCATTTATTTTGTACACATTGATAACCTGATCTTGTTTTGCATGTCTTGGTTTACCAAGAATATAGTATTTTTATTATAATTAAATAATAACACGTTATTTGTATACACAAAGCCAAAAATGTACAATGGTTATTACATTTTGAAGGTCACACGTACAGGGGAATGAAAGACCATTAATTTCAGTCCAGTTGCATAATGCAGCCAAATCTTTGTTCAGCCTGGCAATGTAAGTTTGTGCTTCTGAAGACGAGAGAAATGATAACTTTTATGTCGAACCCCAATCCTTATAAAAATCACTGACAAATGTTTCGTGTCATATATATTAAAGAATAGAAATATTTTGAATTTTATACCAATATTTTCTAATGTTACTATGAAACCTGAGCTCAACCCAATGCAGTGGCCTTTCAGCCGCAAGAAGCGCAAAATTACTATTATACCCACAAACCAATCAACTTCTGATACAACTGAGGGTATGCAGTGTGATTCATCCGTAGTTACTATACCTGCAATAAGTCAAGCTTTAGCACATGCACACAATGACATATTGCACAGAACATCGCCGGCCTCTGAGAGCTCATTTCGCTTACCTACATTTAGACAGACACCAGCCCCTCTTTCAAACCCTAGCTAATTTAATAACACATCAGTTAGGAAGCCCTTAAACCTACGAATGATGTTGTTGAATAAAAATAATAGGCGCACACACCATATCAGTTACCGTACTCAATTACAATACTGCCCTATGCAGTATAACTAGCCCCCATTGACAACAACTGGCTTCATAGACCCTCCGCCTTACACCCCTGGTCATTTTACTCAACCGCTTTACTACTCTGATTATATGACTCAAACCCCCCCACCCATTTTACAACCGATACATATCCCAATTCATGCCACACACGCCTTTTCCTGACCATGCAAATTTGTTTCGAAAAATAATAAATTAAATATTAATTGTCCAAATTTTTTGCCTAAGTTTACTTTCACTTCTTTCAATGTCGCTCCTTCTTGTGTTAGTATCTTAATTATAAATGCCAGATCAATTATACTTACAATCAAAATGCTGAAATCTTTTCTTATTACGAACTCAGTAGACATTATTATTACAACTGAAAACTGGACATGAGAGGACTAGCCCGACTCAACACTTGTGGTAAACAATTACCAGATATTCTGGAATAATCGAACCTCGAAACGCGGTGGTGGTACTGTTATCTATGTTCATGCCAGGCTTACAGCTAATACCTTTACCTCACCTAGTCTGTCAGAGCTAAAAGACTCAACATCGGATGTATTACCAACCTTAGATCTCTTAATAGGTTGCACTTATTATCCACTGTCTTCAATAATCTCTATAATTGATTCTTTAATTGATACTTTTATTAAAGCATCTCTACACAAAACGCAATAAAAACTCATTGCTGGTGACTTCAACGTGCCAAAATTAAACTGACACGATCCTACACATCACAGCTAATATAAACCTTCTATCTGAACTCTAGACTTACTTGGGTATAAGCAATTATTTGACAAACCTACAAGAAATAACAGTACCCAAGACCTAGTCTTCACTCTGAACCTATCTCCAGCTAACCAGGAGGTATCTCCATCCTTTTTTAACGGTAACCATATAATAATATCATTCCAAATATTATGCGCCACTGCTTCTGTCATGTAAAAAACGTACTGACCCCAGATTAGAGAGATGACAAGTTCTCGACCCATCTTTCCATCCGTTGAGTTTTGTGGGCAATCGGGCTACCAGTTACAGACTTAATGGGAGCCGTTTTAATTTTGTTTGGACCAATGACTCTCTTGATCCCATCATACATACGGTGAAAAGTTTCAGTATCCACAAATTTTTGGATGCTGAGGCCAATCTCCATCCAACAGTCATTTGAACATCGTATTGCCGTCTGTTAGACCTTATTTCTAGCTGCTCTCGGAAACCGTAAGTTATCATCTGATCGTATACCTTTGAACCTCAAGAATGTTGTCCGTTTATCATCCAGCACAGCAGTCATCTCGGAAGATTTTGCTTCGAACCAGTCGCTCGTTCTAGCTGTCTTCGGACCGAAAGTGGAAAGTGCGACTCGTCGTATGCAGATTTTTATCTATTCCTAGTTTCTAAAGCCGATTAGAGTGGCGTTGTCTTGTTGAACTCGGTTGTGAAGGCTTTTGCAAATCTCGCAGCTAGATTAGGTTTGCACATGCGAGTGACGTCCATCCTTAACTTAGCAGACAGTTTGATGCGTTGAAATCTCATGTGGGATAGATTCAGTTTTGCACAGATCAGTGAATAATCAGTGCCGAATAATGCGCTTTGATATGATCTGGTAAGGAGTACGCTCCCTATATTAGTGCTCTCAACAAGAATCAAATCGATCTGAAGCTAAATCTTTAAGTGAGGATGATTCCAAACGACGTTTTGCTGTGGTTTTGTTCGAAAAAAAGTGTAACTGATACAAACAATAAATTTTGTGCAAATTTCTAAAAGGTGTTGTCCATTTTCATTGGTTTTACCTCCTCCGAACCCTACGAGACAGTTTTGCAAATTCTCGTAATCTGCACTAACTCTGACATTGAAATCACCTAATACAACTGCACCGTTTTTGTGGCAAGTTCATGAGTACTGTTTTGAGGATATGATGAAAGCGACTTTTTCTGAATGTACCGCAGAGAGAGTCGGTGCATAAACGTTGATAAACGTAATGGTACCAGTAATTCCCCTCAAATTTAAAGTCCAAATCCGTTCTCTTTACAGCTGCTCGGTTCTGCTGCGTTAAGAATTCCGTTTCTCACGGCAAACCCAACTCCATGCAGTCCATGCTCATCAGAACCCCTTCCATTCCATAGAACGTGTCTGATAATCACGTCTCTCGCAGGGCATCCACCTTGATATTCAGCCTCTTTAGCTCATTGTTAAACACATCTGATTTTCTTACGCCTCTGATATTTTTTAAAGCGCAATGCCTTTAAAAAACGAAAATATTACTTGCGATGCATGCCACAAAATTAAATTTCGACTGCGACGTTTCAAATACTTGATTGTCACGACTATGATCTGTGCGGTAGCTGTTTCGATAAAACGCGTACCTCGAAAAAACACTCCAGCTCCCTTCAAATACAATGGATCATTTTGAAAGCCGACCATGATATTTTTTCGTGGCGAACCTACTTCAAAATACAATGCCTACAGTTTCACCTGCACTGTTTGTGGTTCGTTGGGATTTTCCGAATGTACGCTTGCTCAGCACGTGTTCCATGTTCACCCCGTTGAAGAAAGCAATCCGACCGATGTGATTTGTCCTCTCTGTGACACCACTCCGTCCGGAGATTATAATTCGAGACGTCGTATGAAAATCCTAAAAGAATGGACCGGACGTTTCAGGTTCCCAGTTTAAGAATTGACCTTTGTTGTTAAGTAATTCGTTTTGCTGGTGCGAAAAAACAGTCGGCTTGTCGGTTGATTCCTAATCCCCATGCACTCAGTGAGGATAGCAGACCGTGGCGAGACGTCACCATATTGATTGTTGGCTGCCTAGCTTCAGGCGGGTGGTAGACATTTGAAGTGCATGGATGCAAACATTAAAGCAACGATTCGTTTACCATTAATACATACCATTCATACATACCATTCGTTTACCATCCATCATACATTAATAAACATGGCGGTCCTGACCAATCCAAACTGTAATTAAGCCATATCAAACATTTACTGTCGTATTCGGTAAAAACATGAAACTTTATTATTTATTTTTCCGATATACTATCAACTTTATGTTTTACACAAGCTACCATCTGTACAAATCTTATCCAACTATTTTTTACGGTTGTTAGCAAAAAAATGTATTTATGTTTGACCTTAATATTTGTAAACTTACCGCTTTATTTGATGTACTTATTCATGAAAACAAATGATCATGCATGGCATGACTTGGTGTATCCAAGAATATATTATTATTATTATATATCCTGATGTATTGCACAGCTATTCGACTTTGTCACCATAAATCATGAAACTTCAAGCTTGGCTCTATTGACAATATTATATAAAAGAATAAAATAGATTGCTCAAAATGACTCAACGAAGGTCTATGTGAGCGGAGTGAAAAGATTGTGATAGAAAGGTCAGTTACTGGTTTTTCACGATATCGAATATTTCGACGCAGAATAATCCACAAATAGGGTTGATTGAATCTGTTGAGATTAGGTTCAGAACGAATAGAGTTTCGGGTATGGAATATAGTTGTTGGTGTTGATGTTGGTTGTAGTTGATTTCCAGAATTCACGCATTCATAAAATTCAGCACGGACATTTACGAACAAGTTCTCACATTAAAAACCGCGTTCTGGATTCAAACCTGGTGTGCTGTTTACTTAGCTTAAGACTGTGCCCATTTGGTTGATACACGAGGGCACAGTCTTAGGCTAAGTAAACAGCACACCGGGCTCGAATCCAGAACTCACTTCTTTAGCATCCGTATAGTGAACGCGTGAAACTCACTTCACGCAGAACTAATCTCGGCATATCAAGAAGTTACGTTCAAACATGGGTTGGACGAACGGTGGCAGGTGCTCTTTCCGGAGCATTACCCTAAAGCTAAATTTAACCACATTTATTGTCAAAAATTACAAAAATATTTAGAAAATCAATTTGAAACACAAAAACCGTATCTTTTTTATTTTTCGTATTTATTGTCCATCGTCTTTCCATTCTATTTAACATACAACTTGCATTAATTCTCTCGCCCTTCTGTGATGAGACATCTCCAACTTTCATTCACAGTTACATATGCATGTGTTCCTCACGAATCAATCCTAGTATTGACGGGTGTTTTCAAGCACACGTCCGAAAAAATCCAGGCATCCGTTTCGACCCGGTCGACTATCGCCCTGTGATACTGATACAACGCAAGCATATGATCGACGGAGAGTGACTTGGATGGGGAGTCTCGGTCGGTGGAACTTGTCGTGCTAAATGCTAGACATCCACCATCATCACCATCCTATCTCTGGTGTGAGACTTTTCCTTTGTACGAATGGTATTAGTTAGACATACCTCAGCCTTCTAACAGAATACATTTTGATAGCTGTACTTATTTGCAATGACCACAGTCAACGTTAAGATAAAATCCAGTAGTTTTCTCAAACAAACGGACCTCAATGTCGTTAATTGAAAAATAATTTGAATTTTGTCGAGTTATTAACAAAAACACCATCCTACGATCTTTTGTGCAGCGCTTGTATAAAGAATGTCTGGTAGGAGGGCAAACAATTGCATTCAAATAGATTTGAGATCCATCAGGTAGAAATATTTGTGGACCAAAGAAAAATTAGTCTGCACCACACACAATACAGCAAAAAATGGAATGAACTCACTAAGAAACCAGAGGAGAAAATGTCCAAAGAAAGATCCAGTGAAGTCCAACGATAGCGAGAAAATCCACACAGGAAAATCCAAGAGATGGAATCCAAGGTGCAGAAAGCACTAAAATGTTGGAGAATCCGTTAATCACAATTCCTGCACGGAGTGACGCACGCAGACTTCGCAACTACGGAAGAAGTCAAAGTCGGAGTTCAACTATATTAACCGCTAAAAAGTATATATTGTACAAGCATTAATACGAATAAAGTATACATGACCCATAAACGAATAACCATAAAAGGCCAAAAGGTGTATGTACTAAATACTAAGTTATAAAGTGAAAGTAGTTTGCTACAATACTCCCCCACCAGAGCGTTTGTTAGGCTTGAAAGAAGGATAACATGCTCGAAATGTTCATATGGCCACATAGTCAGCAAGACGTTTGGGCCAATACACATGCCTATCAGTTCGAGTTTGAACAGGGGTGGAAGGGAACGAACGATTAGGATGAACATGGTGGTAGGTAGGCGAATGAGGATTACACGGCGGTTGTGAGTGAGGGGTAGTGACGCTCAATGGAACTGGCTGTTTGAGCTTAACGAAAGCTGGTTTAAGGCGATGAATAGAAACCGTGTCACGTCGACCATTCATATCTAAAACGAAGTACTTGGGTTTATGCTCAATTACTCTGTGGGGTCCATGATAGGATGGTTGAAGTTGCTTACAAACAGAGTCACGTCGCACAAAAACAAAATCACAGGTATCAAGATGAGGTGATTTCTGTTGGTGGATATTACGCTGTCGAGGAGGCGTAAAATTCAACTTGGACATAAACAATCGCAAACAAGTACTGAAATATGATACAGGAGGTAATGACTGGCAAGGCGCAACGAGTTTACCTGGAAGACACAAGGTAGTTCTAAAATCTAACTTTGTGGCTGAGCATTGCATAACTTCTTCGATATTAGAACGAATTCCAAAAATAACAAGTGGCAAATTCTCAGTACATCTATTAGGTTCGGGCTGACAAGCTAAAGATGCTTTGAGCTGCCTGTGGAATCGATTAACCAATTCATTTCAGTTATGATGGTAAGCCGTGGTTCGGACGTACTGACAGTCAAGAAGTCGAGTCAAATCTCGGAACAATGTGGATTGAAAATTAGCGCCACGGTCAGTTGTAATGATAGATGGTGTGCCAAAACTGGCAATCCAGTTTTCGACTAAGGCGCGTGCCACAGTCTGATAACATGTGTCTTTGATCGAAACAGCAATCGGCCATCGAGTAAAGCGATAGTTTGACAAGGAATGCAATGCTGGACCTAGGTTCTTATATCCTTATTAATGGACGGTGAAACAAAACGTTTTGCGATTAGACTCACGGTGGCGTGCTTTCCAGTATGAGACATCGAATGAAAATGATCGAAAATGGCACGTCGTAGAGAAGGAGGAACAAGAGGTCTAGGCTTCCCTGTCGAGATATCACACGTCAACAAGGCATCGGCGTTGGGTGGCTCAATTTGCTGCAAATTCAAGGATCGACACTTCGCGAGTTCGGTTTTATCAATCTTACCTTAACGGTATGCCAAAAGGAAGAGATCGAATTGTGTTCCTGTGGACAAAACGGAAATGTCAGCTCTTGATAAAGCATCGGCAACCAATTTCACCTCTCCTTTGACGTAACGTAGGGAATTGATAAATGTAATCTAAGTTTCGAATTTTGCGCGGCGATTGAAGATCGAGTTGAGAATGCAGAGCAACCGTTAGTGGTTTGTGATCCGTAAAAACGATGAAGTCGTGACCTTCCAATAAATGACGGAAATGCTGTATTGATAAATATATCTTGAGTAATTCACGGCCAAATCTGCTGTAGCGGGCTTGTGCCCGATTAAGCTTTTTCGGAAAAATGCAAATGGACGGAATGTGTTCTTATCATGTTGTTGTAAAACAGCTCCCACAGCCGATTTAGAGGCATTGGTCGTCAATAATGAAGGAAAGGTCGGGTCCTGATCCTTGAAAGAGAGTTGGGTGGCACTGCAAAGAGCTTTTTGTATGCGGCAAAAGCTTCACGTGCGTGTGGCGAAAGCTGAAGTGATTTTGCTTTTGGGTTAAGCAAATCAGTCAGCGGTGCAATGATGTTTGCACAGTTTGGAATGAATCGAAGGTAAAAGTTGATCATGCCGATAAAGCGGCACAACTGAGTTACTGTTGTTGGCACTGGAAAGTCGGAAATCGCCGGGCATTTTTCAGGAAGAGGTGTAATACCAGATCGAGTGACGCGATGACCTAGGATATCCAATGCATCTGTGCAAAAAATGCATTTACTTAGGTTGATGTTGATCCCGTAATTTACGAAATGCTCTAAAATAAGACGAATGTGTTTGACGTGCTCCTCTGTAGAGTTTCTGGCAATCAAGACGTCGTCCATGTAGAGTAGGCGAACAACAATTCTCGCAGGACTTCGTCGATGAAATGTTGGAAAGTTTGTGCATCGTTTCTCAGACCAAAGGGCATCCGAGTGAATTCGTAAAAGCCGAATGGAGTTGTGAATGTCGTTTTAGGTATGTCTGTAGTGAACTGCTTCCACTTCATAACTTCGTATTTTGTACATACAATTTTTGGCCTTGTATGATTATTCATTTTTTGGCCATGTACACTTCATCTGTATCAATGCATGTACAATATACTTTTTGGCGGTCAATACAATTTCGAATTCGGACTCTGTCTTCTTCCGTGGTTGTGAAGTCTGTGTGCGCCACTCTGTGCTGGAACTGTGATTAACGGAATATCCAACATTTTAGCGCTATCTGCACCTTGGATTCCATTTCCTGGATTTTCCTGTGTGGATTACTTCGCTATCGTTGGACGTTACGGATCTTTATTTGGACATTTGCTCTCTTGGTCTTTCAGTGAGTTCTTTCCATTTTTGCCATTTTGTGTGTAGTGCTAGACTTATATTTCTGATCCACTACATAATTGGTGAGCCTCGACAAACTGCAATTTTTTGCATTCACGATATCTTCGTATTTGTCAATTTTTGGCTTATTTTTTTGGAAAACTCACTTAAAACCCCACCATGAGCGATTTTTCCATAAGTAAAGTTTCCACAATCCAGCAATCACAACATATTCCATGCACATTACCGGCTTTAAACGTTTCTAATCTCCCTCTTTGGTTCGGCCAAATCGAAGCTATTTTTCGTATATATGGCATCACCGATGAATCTATTATGTATTCTCATGTGGTGACCATGCTCCCTCTCGACGTAGCTGAACAAGTCAGTGATCTTATCTATGCTATGCCTGAGATCAAGCCATACGAAAAGCTCAAATCCGCTCTAATAGACCGAATTGGTTTTTCTGAGCAAGAGAAGCTCAACGTCCTCTTTTCCAAAATGGCTCTTGGTGATAAAAAGCCATCTCAGCTTCTCCGCCAGATGAAAGAGCTACTTGGAGACAAAAGGATTGAGGAGAGCATTTTAACACAGTTGTGGTTTAAAAACCTCCCAACTGACATTTGCCAAGTGCTTGCTGGTTTGATTACTTACGTATCGTTAGACGAACTAGCACAAGCGGCTGACAAAATGCTCGAAGCAAAAGAAGCCGACCAAATTACGGTTGATTCCGCACACATCAATTCACCCTGTCCATGTTCGGAATTGAAAGAACAAGTCGCTGAACCAACTCTTGTGGCGAACTCTCTTTCGTCAAAATCTCCCAACCCATCTCGCTCAAAAAATCTAAATCTCGACCATCGAAAACCCCTGAGCGCGTATGTTGGTACCACAATAGATATGGGGATAAAGCCTCAAAATGCATCTCTCCGTGTTCAAAAACCGTCAAAATCAAGGGTCAATCAGTTACGGCGACTACTGTTCCCGGCCTACCAAACCCGAGTCGCCTATTCTATGTTACAGACAAATCGAGTGGTCTGCGCTTTCTAGTCGATACTGGCGCTGAAATTAGCGTCATACCTCCAACATCCAACACCTCCAAACCGTCGTCCTACACTCTTCAGGCGGCAAATGGCACTCGTATTAACACTTACGGCCAACGCCTGCTAACCCTCAACTTAGGACTAAGACGCAGTTTTCCCTGGGTGTTTCTCATCGCGGAGGTTAATTGCCCAATAATCGGCATCGACTTTCTGTCTCACTTCGGTCTCACTGTCGAAGTAAAACAGCGGAGATTAGTAGATACGAAAACCTCTTTACAGGTCTCAGGTATCACTACTAAAGCCGTTTCCTCCGGCATCAAAGCTGTTACTCCAGAAGCTTCGACTTTTAGTGCTATACTGCATGAATTTCCATCCGTCATGCAGCCCCCACGACCGACAGACAAAGTGACACACTCCGTGAAACATCACATTGTCACTAGCGGACCACCAGTCTCCTTCAGACCTAGGCGACTTCACCCGTCGAAACTCAAAATCGCAAGAGCCGAATTTGATCACATGCTAGAGCTCGGGATCATCCGTCCCTCTTCCAGCTCCTGGTCGTCACCACTTCATATGGTCCCCAAGAAGACCTCAGATGACTGGAGGCCATGCGGCGACTATCGTGCTCTCAACAATCGAACGGTCCCCGACAGATATCCGGTGCCACACATTCACGATTTCTCTTTGAATCTTTGTGCCACAACGATCCTTACTAAGCTTGATCTCGTCCGTGCTTATTATCACATCCCGGTAGCCGAGGAAGACATACCCAAAACGGCGGTCACAACTCCTTTCGGTTTATACGAATTCACTCGGATGCCCTTTGGCCTGAGAAACGCTGCACAAACCTTCCAACGTTTCATCGACGAAGTCTTGCGAGGCTTGCCGTTCGCCTACGCATACATCGACGACGTCTTGATCGCCAGCACCTCTCCAGAGGAGCATGTTGAGCACATCCGTCTCGTTTTAGAGCGTTTCGTTAACTACGGGATAAAGATCAACCCAAGTAAATGCATTTTCGGCACAGATTCACTGGACTTCCTCGGTCATCGCCTTACTCGATCTGGTATCACACCTCTTCCCGAGAAATGCCAGGTGATTTCCGACTTTCCTGTCCCCACAACGGTAACGCAGTTGCGCCGCTTTATCGGCATGATCAACTTTTACCGTCGCTTTATTCCAAACTGCGCAAAGATCATTGCACCGCTGACCGATTTGCTCGACTCCAAATCAAAATCTCTTCAGCTTTCGCCTGAGGCACTTGAAGCTTTTGTCGCATCCAAAAAAGCTCTTTGCAGTGCCACCGAACTTTCTTTCATTGATCCCGAACCGACCTTTCCTTTGTCATTGACGACCGATGCCTCCAATTCGGCTGTGGGAGCTGTTTTACAACAACACCACAAGAACACAGTCCGTCCACTGGCATTTTTCTCGCAAAAGCTTAATCCGGCACAAACTCGCTACAGCACATTTGGCCGTGGATTACTTGCGATATATTTGGCCATACGGCATTTCCGTCATTTACTGGAAGGTCATGACTTCATTATTTTTACGGATCACAAACCATTAACTTTTGCTCTGCAGTCTAAACTTGATCGTCATTCGCCACGCGAGATTCGACACTTAGATTACATCTCTCAGTTCTCTACCTATATTCGTTACGTCAAAGGAAATGCTAACTTGGTCGCAGATGCTTTATCAAGACCTGACATTTCTGTTTTGTCTGCAGGCACACCATTTGATCTCTCCCTTTTGACTAACCATCAAGCCGAGATTGATAAAACCGAACTCGCGAAGTGTCGATCCCTGGATTTACAGCAAATTCAGTTACCAAACGGCGATGCCTCGTTGATGTGCGATATCTCGACAGGGAAACCTAGACCTTTTGTCCCTCCTTCTCTGCGACGTGCCATTTTCGATCATTTTCATTCGATGTCTCATCCTGGAAAGCGTGCCACCGTGAGGCTAATCGCAGATCGTTTTGTTTGGCCGTCCATGAATAGGGATATACGAAATTGGGTCCAGCATTGCATTCCTTGTCAAAAGAACAAGATATCTCGACATACATTCACACCTTACGTTCCATTTAGGCATCCCAACTGTCGATTCTCTCATGTGCATCTTGATCTCGTCGGTCCTATGCCATCATCGAACGGACACTCATTCATCCTAACGGCGATTGATCGCTTTACTCGATGGCCGATTGCTGTTCCGATCAAAGACACATGTTCAGAGACTGTAGCACTTGCCTTCGTCGAACATTGGATTGCCAATTTTGGCACACCATCTGTCATCACAACCGACCGCGGCGCTCAGTTTCAATCGACTCTGTTCCGAGATTTGACGCGACTCCTTGGCTGTCAGCACATACGAACCACCGCCTACCACCCTAACTCGAACGGATTGGTTGAACGCTTCCATCGGCAGCTTAAAGACTCTTTAGCTTGCCAACCCGATCCTAATAAATGGACTGAGAATTTACCACTTGTTCTTCTTGGAATACGTTCCGCTATCAAAGAAGACATGCAGTGCTCAGCCGCAGAGTTAGTTTTTGGTACCACCTTGTGTCTTCCCGGTGAACTCGTTGTGCCATGCCAGTCACTACCTCCGGCGTCAGATTACATTTCTCGCTTACGCACGTTCATGTCCAAGTTGGACTTCACGCCTCCTCGTCAGCGCATTATCCCCCAACAGAAATCACCTCATCTTGATACGTGTGATTTTGTTTTTGTGCGACGCGACTCTGTTTGTAAACCTCTTCAGTCATCCTATCACGGACCTCACAGAGTTGTCGAGCGTAAACCCAAGTTCTTCGTTTTGGATATGAATGGTCGACGTGACACAGTTTCTATTGACCGCTTAAAACCCGCTTTTGTCGAGCTTAAGCAGCAATCTCCACCAAGCGTCACTACTCCTCACGCACAACCGCCTGATAATCCTCATGCGCCAACCTCCACCCATGTTCATCCTAATTCCCCGGTCCCTCCTACCCCCGTTCAAACCCGAACCGGTAGACATGTGCATTGGCCCAAACGCCTTGCTGACTACGTGACCTTATGAACATTTCGAGCGTATGTTACTCTTCTCTCAAGCCTAACTAACGCTCTGGTGGGGGAGTATTGTAGTGAACTGCTTCCACTTCGTAACTTCGTATTTTGTACATACAATTTTTGGCCTTGTATGATTATTCATTTTTTTGGCCATGTACACTTCATCTGTATCAATGCATGTACAATATACTTTTTGGCGGTCAATACAATTTCGAACTCGGACTCTGACTTCTTCCGTGGTTGCGAAGTCTGTGTGCGCCACTTTGTGCTGGAACTGTGATTAACGGAATCTCCAACATTTTAGCGCTTTCTGCACCTTGGATTCCATTTCCTGGATTTTCCTGTGTGGATTACTTCGCTATCGTTGTACGTTACGGATCTTTATTTGGACATTTGCTCTCTTGGTCTTTCAGTGAGTTCTTTCCATTTTTGCCATTTTGTGTGTAGTGCTAGACTTATA